>JALPQI010025637.1:0-13733 GCA_025490895.1 Thaumatotibia leucotreta
ATAAACTTGTTTCACGATACGTGTCAAAGACGTCAAATATGGAAAGTCAGCCATGTTTGTAAACATTTATTTTTCTACTGACGAATGGTATTCGGTGTCAAAATTGCATTATCTAAAAACTGCAGATCCATAATGGAAAATGCTGTGAAAAATGTGGAAATAAGGAGCATCTCAACACTGGGCTACCTGTAGCGCGGCCTTGCTTTCAGCGTCCCGTCCGCGGAATCCCCGCCCGGCGTCCCGGCCCCGGCGGCCTCGCCGCGGCGTCCCCGCCCCGGCATCCCCGCCCTAGATACTTCGCTTGTTGCATTCCTAGTGCAACAGTGCAGCTGAAACGTATCTCCTGAAATCCTACCATTAGGAAGTACGGGTGTATCGTTGTTTACGCCTAAAAAAAGGATTCGTAAGTTATTTTTAAATTCATCTAATAATTTTCTCGATGTAGTGACCCTGCCCTAGGAGCTGGAGGATCCGGGTTCAAAGCCCGGACAGGGCATTTGTGGGTTTATCGTAAATATTTGTTTGTTGCTGATGGTTGTTTATGTCTTTAAGTCTATATAAAAGGTGAAATTTTAATGGTTGTTTTCCAATTAGGTAAAAGAGATTTTTTTGTAAGGGAAGGCCTTACAAATTAACAAATTAACCGACGCTCCTCCATAGAAATCATTTTTTTTTTGGGAGAATAGTTTTTTTGCCCGTCTTTTTCCTAACTATTAAAATGTCACCCTGTATTGTTATATCATCTCTTAGTACAGTCAAAGGCAAAATAAAGTGTTCTTACAAATGCTCAGGAATATGTCCCAGTGCACTTTAATTATGTGTAATAAGAACGTCGTAACATATTCATAAGAGGATTCTTTCGATATTTATTTTTGCACTTGACTGTACTCACAATACAAGCCTTAATTGAGCTTACTTTTTGGGTTTAGGTTGATTTGTGTAAGAATGTCCCATAAAATTTATTTACTTAAATTGTGTTAGATCATATAATTATAGTCGATAAACAGCATAAAAAGCAAAAAATGCCCGAACATTCAGTCTAAAATAATGGACCATTTCGAAGATGATGAGTAGAGTTGATTTTTGAGAGTATTGTTATCCATGTTAGTTATTTTTGGTTGATATTATTTATTAGTGAAAAGTTATAAACTGCGACCATCTATAACATGGATGTCTAACGCCAGCTCAAAAATGCCCCCAAAACCAATTGTTCAGTTGTGCCAAGATGGGCAGGACATAGCGTTTTTCTTAACACCGCGCATATTTCGGCGCAACATCTTTGACAAAAGTTTATAGAATATAGCCAATCAAAACTTTGATGGCCCAATCACAACTATTTTTAAATGGCAGTTTAAGTTTGTATAGGTTGATATTGGAATTCATCATCGTGATACTTTGAAGAGGGGGTGACACTTGTCAACTAAAATACAGGACCGTTTTTGAAAGGCAATTTAGTATTGCGTGCGGCTTCCATGTTTTATTTGTTCGGAGGTTATAAAATAGTATTCATTTCAACCTGGATTTATCACTACAAATTTTTTGAAAAACATGTCAATATCTCTTAAATTAAGTCGAATCCAGAAAAGTTCACATGACATTATAGTCTCAAAATATGGTCAGGAATACACCTTTTTTACATACACCAAGTTTGTCGGGTTACTCACTATCCACTCTGTATATACCATATTTATATTTATACATATACCTACCTTGAACAAATATACTTTTAAATTAAATCCTGCACCGTTATTCGAAGCCTATAAACATAATGAGAGAAGCATTTCCGTTTCCTATTAGTATCGTACGTAACTTGACTATAGAATCGGGTCCCCTACCACCCCCTCCATCGCCAGTCATGTGAGCTAGCCATCTTAGATGAGGTTGCTCGCCCTTTGCCTCATTAGCGTTTTGTTTCCCAACGAGAACGGTTGTACTATACACACACTTGGTTCTAGACTATGACCATAGTGTGCCATATTGTACCATAGTAGACATTTGTCATAGAACTTTTAAATTCTAACCGTTGGTAACGTATAGTATCGTGACATTTCGTAACTTTATCGTTGCTTGAGAACTATTTGAGGTAATTAACTGATTTCCCGTTCGATATTTAAAAATATATATTTCATAACGACTATAGTTTCGGGTTAGCTTATGCTTTTGTTTTAACGGTATTTGGTTCCAGCTATAATGGGTGGTCCAGCTAAAGACTTCGATAAGGCTCGATCAAGAAAAAATGACGATTCGGAGAGTTCCAGTTCGAGTTCGTCGTCAAGTTCGAGCAGTGATTCGTCTAACAAGAAAAGGCGTCATAAAAAACGAAATCATACTTCGAGTCGTGAGGTGAAGAAACTTGCAAAAGAGGTAAGCGAGTTGCGTAAGCTGTTCGATCGCAATTCCAGTACTCCAAACTACCCGCAATCTGATAATTTGAATTTTATCGATCATAACATTAGTGGCGAGTTATATGAAGATGTAGGGCCCGATGCTAATGTTTGTAATGATGTTACTGATGGTTCAAACGTGCGTGCTGAGTCCACGTTTTCAATAAATTTAGAAACCCGCGTCAAGGACCCTGCTATTCCACAAGCACCCGATACTTATCTAGAAGCTTTGAAAAAATTAAATCGCTTTACAGAAAAGGCATGGACTGACGTACGTTATTTAGACGTGCAAAAATTGTACATACATTCTCCCGGCTTTGTTGAGCTAGAAACCAATGAGGAAGTTTTGGCTTTCGATACTTCTAAATTATTGTCGCATACAGAGCGATCCTACGCTGCACTGACTTTCGCCTTGTTAAAGCAAAAAGAGGCTATCGAAAACAACATAACTGGGCACAGGGATATAGTGAACTAACATTTGCGTCAATCAAAGAAAAATTGGAAGGACTTTTTGATACAGGTGACTTTCACAAGGTTTTTGTCGATGCTTTACAACTGGTATGTGGTCATCGGGCTGATATTGTTGAGCAGAGGAGGGATTCTATATTGCGAGCAGTGAGAGACCCACTCGACAAATCCAACCTGCGAAAAATACCACCCACTACAGCCAACCTGTTTGATCCGCAGCCTTTCACAGCTGCGCTAGAAAAGGCTGGAGGCGTTCGCAAGGTTTTCTGGCCGAAACCTAAACCACCCACAAGTGGTCCTGCTGCGCAAGCGGGTAACAGCGGATTAGTGCATCGCGCCGCGCAGGGGTCCTTTGCAACTAACATGCCTGCGCAAGGCTTTCAATTCCAGAACAAGAGGCGTGGCCCTCTTCAATACGCACCCGCGCAGGGTACGTGCAGCCATTATCCCGCGCAGGGACCGAGCCCGAGCAACTGCCAACACTGTCCTGCGCAAGGACCAAACAGTGGTGGGGGTCAGAGGGCACTTCCACGTGAACCACGCCACGACAATACCGCTTATCGCCGTCGGAATTGGCAGTCTAATAAGAACGGCCATGACACCCGTGGTACAAAACGGAGCGCATCTCCTTCTTATAAGAATAAAAACAAACGAAGACGTTTTTGACTCGATGCATTTCCGAGCCGGGCAGCTACAACATTTTTACAAAAATTGGCAAGACCTTCAGGCACCGCTTTTCATATTAAAAATAATACGGGGATATCGCATACCCTTTTTATCAAAGCCACCGACGATAACGCCCGTTTTAAACCAAGATTATACAACGGAGTCATCGCCGAGAATGACGGCTGTAATTCAAGATCTAAAGGATCAGGGTGCTCTGGAGACAGCTGCCACAAGCCCAAGCTTCGTATCAAAAATGTTCCTTGTGGAAAAAGGGGATGGCTCCCAGAGGCCAATTTTCAACCTGCGAGCTCTCAATGTTTACGTTCAGACAGAACCATTTCGTCTTATAAATGTTGCCAAAATACAAGATTTTATTCAAAGTCGCGATTGGCTAGCAAAGATCGACCTATCTCAGGCGTACTTTCATATTCCGATTGCGAAAAGTCATCGAAGATTCCTGAGACTTGTCTATCAAAAGCAGCTGCTACAGATGACATGTCTCGCGTTTGGCTTGAGTTCGGCACCAAAAGTTTTCGCTTCCATCACGAATTGGATTGCTCAAGTACTGAGAGAACGTGGAGTGAGAATTTTGGTTTACTTGGACGATTTTTTAATAGTACACCAAGATCCGAATACTCTCGAGACCCACATAAAAATGGCAACGCAATTGCTACAGAAGTTAGGATGGCAGATCAATTGGAACAAATCCATCCTGAGCCCCAAAACTTGTCTAGAGTATTTGGGTGTAATGTGGGACCCATGGACAGACAAGAAGTATCTCCCCGAAAAGAAAATACAGAAAATATTAATCTATATCTCGAAGCTAGCCCTTCAATCCTCTGCGAGTCTCAGAGACCTACAATGTTTAGCTGGGATACTGAACTTTGCAAGCTTCGTGGTGCCGAGGGGTCGCCTAAACTTCCGATTCATTCAAAGGAGAGTAAACGAACTTCTGAACCAGAACCCCAAAACACGGTTTCCTTTACCCAAGGAGATTTTGACAGAGATGGATTGATGGAAGATCAATTGTCTGAACGCATCACCTATGCACATTCCACCGCCAACACATTATCTAACGACCGACGCGTCAGATATAGCTTGGGGCGGACAGCTAAACAATATTCATTTATCAGGACCATGGACTGCGGCCGAGAAAAAATTACATTGCAATCAAAAGGAACTGTTGACCATTCTCAAAATTCTGCAGCAAATTCAAAGTCAGGATTCGTTCACGCTTCGCTATTAATTCAGAGCGACAACCGGACTGTGGTAGCATATCTCAGGAACGAAGGCGGCACTCGTTCGGATATACTTATGAGCATCACTTATCAGATATACCAATATCTGGATATGTATCGGATTCAGCTACGGGCTTATTATCTTCCAGGAATATACAATGCCGAAGCCGACCACCTTTCCCGCCTTCGGGTCCTTCCCGAGTGGCACTTGCTACCAAAAGCGACGTCTCTAATCTTTCACAAATGGGGAATACCACAAATCGACCTGTTTGCATCCCGGTCAGCGCATGTTGTAGCAACTTACTGCTCACTGGATCAGACCGACAGTCAGGCCCTATTCTGCGACGCTCTGAGCCAAACGTGGAATTTCAAATTGGCATGGGTATTTCCGCCCCCATGCTTAATCCCCAGGATTTTGCATCACCTAAATCTTGCCAGAGGAATATAACTGATGGTAGTTCCCAGATGGGACAGAGTGTTCTGGCGTGCAGATCTAAAGAGTCGTGCCACCGCGGCCCCACACACTATACGGGATCCGAGGGACGTCTTAGTAGACGTTGCCACCGGTCTTCCTCCCCCGAGAGTGGATCAAATGACCCTGGAGGTCTGGAGATGTGGGGGTGGTCTAGGGATTTAAAAAACTGGTCTAACGATCAAAAGTCCTTACTTTTGTCAAGTTGGCGTCCATCTACCATAAAAACTTATTCGGTGGCTTGGAATAGATGGTGTCGTTCGTCTGAAGAAAATAATATCGATTTCTCTGCTCCTTCCGGCCCACAGCTAGCACGTTATTTATCTGATTTGTACCAGAAGGAAGGCCTTTCGTACAATACAATTTTAGTACATAAATCAGTGGTGTCGTCACTATGTAATATAAATAGTACGGAAGTACTAAGTTCGCATAAGCTTGTGAAACATATTCTAAAAGCTATAGCCTTGAAAAAGCCGAAAGATCCGAAGCCACCCATATGGGATGTTTCTAAATTAATATCATTTATGTCTTCTAAGTCTATCAATTCTGAAAATTTATTTGAAGTATCCCGACAGACGGCCACGTTACTGTTACTATGCTCTGGTAGGAGGGTTCACGACCTAACGCTCTTGTGCATAGACCCTGAACATATGGTTGAATCTGAGGACAGTATTACTTTCTGGCCTCGTTTTGGCTCCAAGACCGACTCTGCAGATCATAGATAGTCGGGATGGAAGGTTCTTAGTAATACGCAGTGCTCTGCAATTAATCCAGTTTATTGGATAAAAAGACTTATAGAGTTGTCATACCAGAGACGTCTTGCCTGTAAGAGCCAAAATTTAAATCTAAATTTTAATAATGCTCCAAAGGCCGCTTCTCGGACAATTATAGCTGGATGGGTAAAAACCCTATTACGCGAAGCCGGTATTAAAGCTACGCCAGGAAGCGTTCGGGCGGCAGTCGCTTCCAGAAACTGGATAGACAATTTTCCACTTGACAAGATTTTAGAGCAAGGTAATTGGCGCTCAAGTGATACGTTTAGATTGTTCTATCACCGAGAAATAATACAATCAACCCAAGATGCCAATATTAATTTAAGTAATTTGTTTAATTATTCATGATAAATGATTATCTACAATATATTATGATGAATCGAAATTGTATTCACTTATGTATCTCTCTATGATTTGTAATTAATGATAAAAATATGGTGCTGGTTTATCTTTAAAGATTGTTTTATATTAAATTTACCCTACCACTACATAAAGTTGCAGTTGTACACACTCATTGATGTGTAGTTAATAATATGGTTTTGGTTACGCAAACCAATATTTGAGCTATGATCACATTAGCGTTATTTTCTCCACCGCCAGGCGATAACAAACACGTCTCATTATGTTTATAGGCTTCGAATAACGGTGCAGGATTTAATAAACGCGTTTTACCTTACAATAAAACGCTTATTAAATACTTACCTTATTCGAAGCCTATAAAATAAGCCCTGCCTGGCGCATACTGAGCCGCAATGAGGCAAAGGGCGAGCAACCTCATCTAAGATGGCTAGCTCACCTGACTGGCGATGGAGGGGGTGGTAGGGGTACCCGATTCTATAGTCAAGTTACGTACGATACTAATAGGAAACGGAAATGCTTCTCTCATTATGTTTATAGGCTTCGAATAAGGTAAGTATTTAATAAGCGTTTTATTGTAAGGTAAAACGCGTTTATTAACTAATCACGATCAATAAAAATATACGTTCTGAAGTAAATTATGTCGTTACATTTTATACACATTTAAAGCGCGTATATTTTTTCTGTGATGAAAATATCAAATGTCGTTCAAAGCAATTGATGCAATTAGATATTTATAAAGGAGTTCAGTGACCTTACCTTGAGCTGCCGTTTTTACGAGACAAAAGAATAATTACAACTCTGTCTTAATTGAATAGAATTACAATTTAATCGTAGTGAATATGTCCTAGTATTAGGACAATAGACCTCAGAAGGTTATGTCCTTGTGCAAGCAAAAAGGGCATAGTTTACTAGAAGAAAGTATTCTGCACGCTCTACTAACAAGGTTAGTGACCCACCATGGACTAGCCACGTAATTGTCAAAAAAACAAAATTTTGTAAACTTTAATGCTATTAAAACTGTTTTAGGCACTGGTCTCACCGCGAGCTACTAATCTATTAACTATCAGCTATAAACACGAACAAAAGATACGCACTCCCGCAAAAACAGAGACACGGCGATAATCGCCCGCCGGTGATAGCTGATAGCTGGGCGAGTATCGCGTGTTTATAGCCGATAGTTCATAGATAGCTTAGTAGCTCGCGGTGAAACCAGTGCCCAGGATGACCCAGCAGAACGTAACCATAGCAACGAGTGACATAGAAAACCTGATTGACCCAATAACTTAAAAAAATAATAATAATCCGTTATAGCTGTGGACCGACCGCGATTGACGCCCGAAGTCCTTCAAGAGATCGATAGATGGCGTGAAGGAGCTGTGTAAGACAGGAGACATCCTGGCGCTTCAAGAGACATGGCTGTTAATGCACGATTTGCCGTTACTTGGCACTGTGAGTGATGATTTCGGATACACGGGGACATCTGCGGTGGACACTGGTGCTAGCCTATTAACGGGGCGTCCGTATTAGGGCCTGCAGTACCGGGGCCGGTACTGAGATTTTCATTTCCCGGTACCGAGCGGTACCAGTACCGGTACTCCCGGTTCTGTCCGGTTCTTGCGTCGGCGTAAGACTTAATGACTTTATTACTAATTTGGCTATTGAACAAATAAATACAAATAAATCGTAATACAGCGCTTATATTATTAAATGTGACGTTTTCAAGTTAAAGGTCGCGTACCATATGGACGAAATTTGCACGTATTTTTATACGAATTAGAGCGTCCTTGTGCTTAAGTGACAATGTTGTACCTTTATAAAAATGTCACAAAACTCACAAACTATTTCGTCCATTAAAGACAAAAGCGACACAACTAAAAAACCATGAAAAAATATTTTATTGCAAAAACGACATTATAAACACTAATATTTTACGTAGCACTAAGACACCTGTCGATTTGTCGTTAGATAGTATCAAAATTATGCAGGTACCCTTTTTGCACTATCACGCTTTCGTTACTAACTTCAGTGCTAAACCACCATTGTGTCAGTTGCGACTCGACCGTTGACCAAAACACCAAAACGCATGACATTTTTGATAAAAAGTGCCATAAAGCCAAAAAAGAAGTGATTATGTTAAGAATGTTGTAAGGAAAACTGCGATATTTGTATATGTGGCAGTTTTGAATAAAATAAATATGTAAATATTGTGTTCCTTTATATAAAAAGGAGTCGCATTACGGAATATGGCGGTTTAGGTTTTAAAATGGTATCCTCTTATATTGGATTTTTCCTAAAACAAAACTGACGTATTTGGATTTGCAAACTTCTTGAATTAAAAATATATTCGGGTCCATCAATCACAGGTGTCATATTTGTACATGTGGCTGTTTTTAATTTAATAAATATGTATGTATTCTTAATAAACAAAGGAGACGCAATACAGAATGTGGCAGTTTAGATTCTGAAATGTACCTACACTGCAATTGTACGTTTCAAAAAACAAAACGATCGTATTTGCATTTATAATAATATTTGAATCCATAAAATGTGCCAGATATATATACATATATATATGTATATATATGAATCGGCAATCCAGAGGAAGCGGGTTCGAATCCCGTGACGACCAGAGTCTTTCGCAGTTGATTTTTTCTATGGTAAGCACATCTGTTACGACATTGTGGGATGTATATATATGTATAATATCTATATATATATATATAATATATATATATATATATATTCTTGTTACGTATATGCAGTGAGTTATGTTTGTTTTGCATGAAATCTGCTAATTTCTGATCTGAACAAGAAATAACATTGCCCCTAGGTATGAATAAACAATCAAATTTGATATTATTAATATTAGTAGGTATACATCAGTGAACATCAAAATGTCACAATTCAAAGATAGTTTTTTTTTTGGGCAGGCATACAGAGGTTTGAAGACCATACATCTGTCATTATCATAAATGTCATAATTTAAAGATAGCTTTTTTTGTGGAGGACTACAGAGGTGTAATATACTTATAGATTTTATCCATTTTATGTATTAATTATATTATTATGTGTAAATGTTTTGCTTTAAGTATAAAAAAAATTAAACACACAAAAGCACTCGTGTGCTTTACACGATCACAGCTACATAAGAGTTAAAACATAATCTCTATATCGACGCTTATCATAATTAACGCTGCATCTTAAGACACTAGCTTGTTGCAATTTGAATTCTAACAATGAAGAACTATTTTGGAATACAGCGTTGTTCATGATAAACAACGATATTTGCTAATACACAACACAGCTCTAAAAAACACGCATCTTGATTATTTAACCTAGAACCGGGAAAGAACCGGGACATTATTCTCAGTACCGGTCCTCTCGGTACCGGGAGTACCGGGAAATTCCCGGTACTGAGAGAACCGGGAGCAGGCCCTAGTCCGTATGGTGGGGTTGCGCTACTGTGGAGAAAGTCTGCGTTCCCGGAAGTGTCTGTTGTGAAGTGTGATAGTGTCAGGTTAGCTGCTATAAAGGTTAATTTCCCTGGTGCAGTAGCATTGGTCTTCAGTGTTTATATGCCTGTAAATGCGCCGGAGAACTTGCCGTTGTTTACGGAATGTTTTGGTGAGATTAGCGCCATTTGTACGGAAAACGCGGATGTAGAATCTATATATATATTAGGTGATTTTAATGCTCACCCCAATGAGCTTTTTTGTAAAGAAATGATTGCTTTCTGTGAGACTCAAAAATGGGTCTGCATCGATTTAGATATGCTAGGTGCTGAGTCCTCAACATATACCTATAAGACCATGCTTTCTATGTTATTGTACACACTGTACACCTACACTTGTTAAGGTTGGTAAGCGTCGAATCGGGTGCACTTATAAGCGCGATTGCTCTTACTGTTAACAAGACCATGCTACAATTAGTATGGTCTTGTTGATGACAATTTTAATCTTACAGTAGGTACTCTTTCAAATATTGTTGTAAATCCAAATACCTCTACAAGTATCTTACTCTGGGACGGTGTAAAGGGCAAAAGGTTTTTATATAGCCTCAGTAGTGCTGTACTAAGAGTAATCGCCTTATTTTCCTCTTTGTGGCTTACAATATTAAGTAGTCGTAGTAAATTTAAGTAATTATTGTTGTGCAGTGTGTAACAAAAGTTTAAAAAATAATTAAAAAATTAAAAACACGACTGCGTTTTAAGCGAACTGAAAAGTAACAAATAATTCCTTCATCAGGTTAATTCTTGTGAGCGTGTCTACATAATAGGCGCTCGTCTTATTACTTGGGGAACCTTTCATTACGGAAAATATAAACATAATTGGAGGTTCCCCGACTGCAACCGAAACAAAATATAGTAAGTAATATAAGACGAGCGCCTATAATGTAGACACGCTCACAAGAATTAAACTGATGAAGGAATTATTTGTTACTTTTCAGTTTGCTTAAAACGGCAGTCGTGTTTTTTAATTATTTTATTTATTTGAAACCTTTTAGTGAATCTGATGATTCCTTAAAGTTGGATATAATTTCAAAAACCGATTCTGCAGAGGGCCGAAGCTTCGCTCCGGGGGCCCGAGAAGTTCCGATCCCGCTAATTTTGGGCGAAGCCGAAGGACACGCCGCGTGAGGGCTGGAGCATTACCGGAACCAATGTAAATCTATTTCGAGTGAGTCTGCAGGGCGAGCTTCAGGGTGGAAAGCCGAAAGCCGAGCCCGACACCGGACCGGGCTCACGCGCGTCGAAATTTAAAGCGAGGCCGAAGGCCGAGCTGCGAGAAAATTGGGCTACCATGCTTCTTCAAGCACCCCAGCATCTAAATAAACCGATATCTGTGTAGGGCCCAAGGAACAACGGGCGAGTCCACACGGTCCTCACAACCGTCCCTCTGAACTATTATCGAAATCGAATAATCGAACCAGAGGGCCCAACGGTTCGCTTCGAACTCCAGCGAGGCCTGAAAGCCGAGATTCGCGTAAGGCCAACAGCCAAAAACGGCAGCCAGAGGGGCGCCAGCTTGCGAGGCCGAAGGCCGAGCCGCCAAAGCCCAGCACTACGACGTCAGCCGACGGAATAGTGTAACGTTAAAATGGATCCGACGATCGTTTTGACAACCTGCAAAGGCAGTAGGGCCGAAGGCCTGAATCGTCCCTCGGAGACCGCTGGCTTGCGAGGCCGAAAGGTGTGCCCCCGGCCCGGACCACTGGAGCCAGAGTCCAGAGAGAAGACGTTCTCTTAGATGGCCCAAGTGTCACTTGGAAGAAATTTAAAGCATGGTCGAAGAAGGAGCTGCAAGAAAATTGAGCTACCAAGCTTCTAAATAAGCCCAGCTCCACATAGGGCCTAAGGCCTGGAGCGTCACTATCGGGGTGCTGCAAACGCGAGCCCGGTGGGTCGGAGGCCCGACGAGTGAGCCCAAGCGGTACAACCGCCCTTCTTAACTGCCTTAACAATCGAAGCTAGAGACCAGCGCTACCGCACTACGTGATGAAATAGTGTAACATGAAAACGAATCGGAGAACCGCAGACCCAACGATCGTTTCCACAACCTGCGAAGGCTGCAGACCATGCTCCGCGTAGGGCCGAAGGCCCGAATCGTCCCCCAAAGGGGCGCTTGCTTGTAAGGCCGAAGGCCAAGCTACCAGAGCCCAGCGCTCTTTCGCTATACGATGGAAAAGTGTAGCATTAAAACGAATCTCAGGGCCGCAGACCCGAAAATTTGTTTTGAGAAAATGCGGAGGCTAAAAGCCGAGCGCCGCGTAGGGCCAAAGGCCTGGAGCGTGGCCTGACGGCGCGCTTGCCTGTTAGGGCGAAGGCCGAGCTGCGTGAGACTCAATTTACCAGGCAAACCTACCTTCCTTCTTACCAACTCCCCTGTACAAATGTTAAGGTCTAACCCGGCCCTGGAACGGTCAAACAGCCCCCACTCCCGACCCCCTTTAGTGTTCCTCTCCAGCCGCGCCGTATCGTCTGACTAAGCTCGTTTTCTAGTGCTTGGCGTTACAACACCTATCATGTACCTAATTTAATTACTAATTAGATATAATATTTACCTACGTAGTTTGGGAGATTCGTAACTTTAATGTGGGCCGGCGTTTTTCATTCAAAATAAGTTTTTCATACAATTTTTGTGACATTTTTATTTTAAATTGTATGCGCATGCTACAACACGTATTTAGAAATTTTGTTTGGCCACAAGCCACAATGCTATTGTGATTGTATTTTTAAGGGACATTCCTCTGATATGCGAATCATATCTCGAAATCCCCAATATTTATTTGTGACTACGTTATTTTTTTGATATTGTATTCTGGCTATTCTCCGCAACGCTGGCTCAATACTTGTTGGGAACTTCTCATACATCCTTGAATTTCTTCGCAGAAGTAGGTATGCAGGTTCCCTCACGATGTTTTCCTGCACCGTAAAGCACTTTGTGTACAGGACTGGACAAAATTTTAGGTTCACACGACGATTTTGATACGAAATCGACTCTTTGGGTCATCATCATTTTTCCAGCACTTAAGTCGACACTTGTTTTAGTGCATTGTGTATTAAGGGCGGTAAATAAAAAATTGTGAATGAGTGTGAAAGTAAAGCCCAAGCCGAAGGCGCGGGCTTTTCTTCACACGAGTTCATAATTCTTGTACCGGCAGTGGCACACACAATATTTTTCATCACACCTATGAGGCAAAAAAAGTAAATAAAACAATATAATTTCACAAAACTACTCTAAAATGGTCTACAACATTTCTCAAAAACAGGGATGTCTTTTTATCATTTTTATAACAGAAGTCACGGCGCAGCGCGCGCCGCCGCCGCCACCCGCCTGTGTGGGCAGCGGGCGGCGCGCTAGTGTGACGTAATGTTGTATGAAAATGAAAAAAAAGTCATTACGACCATGGGCATAATATATCTCATTACGTTCATGCATGCCTGCTTATAAAATCAGAATTTACGAGCAAGTGTGATGAAAAAAGTAATATGTGACTGATTATAGAGCTATTTATTTTTAATCGACCGTTACTTTCGAATTTCGAACAGTTCGGACAACTGAGGCAGCTGGTAGCAGCTGGTTGGCAGTCATGTCATCATGAAAATTCGTTTGCCTATGAATTATTATCGGATCTAATGTATAAAATTGTTCAGTTTCTATGGGAAATTAATATTAAATAGATCTTGAAATTTTGTTCTTAACACTGTAAAAAAATCCCCCGAAAGTGTATTTGGTATTGAAATCATGGAGTGAACTTAAACTTTTGACCGGTATCTACTTACTGTATATGAAATGATTTATTTTATCGTACATAAGTTATTTGAAAAACTCATCGGTACGAGCCGGGGATTGAACCCACGACCACTGCAAAG
>JALPQI010025638.1:0-23835 GCA_025490895.1 Thaumatotibia leucotreta
CTTTTCTTGGTAAATGTTATGTCATTTGTTGTGTCAACAGTACTTTCAAATCCCTTTCTGATTCCGGTTTGATAAAAATAGTTATTCACTAACATAACGTTAGTAATCTTGCTATGCGTAAAATTAATAACTATAAAATTAGATACTCCACTTAAATAAGATTAAATAGATATTACATTTTAATATTGTTTCATAAAATAGGGTAAATGATGGGGTAATTTTTTCCGCATGGTATCACCGCTCTTTATATATCTATCCCTCATAGTGGCACACTCAGCGCGGCCCCTCGATGGACGTATAATATTTATCTATACATATTTAATCTGTGGGTCCAAGGTCCAACCACCTTTTTGATACTTTTTTCTGCCGCTATGGGGAGGTGAGATGGCAGCACCGAGCCGAACGTTTAACAAACTGTCAAAATAAATAGACGCATTTAATTTTCAACATATTTATAGGTTTATTTATTCTGAAAACCATTACATTAGGTATATTATTACCAAAATAAATAAATAAAATAGTTCCAATTCAATTCTCATGAAATGAACAAAGTTATAGTAATTATTTTTAATACCAGTGAGTTTGAGCGCCTGTTTTAGAGTTCAATCTTCAGTTCGACGACCGTGTATTAGTCGTAATCCATTACAAAATCAATAAACTTCCAAATAAAGTAGAATTTCGATATTTTAGGTCCAAGTACCTATGAATAGTATGAATGTGACCCGACGCCTACTCTAGCTCCGTCTGGTGGCAGAAAAAATATCAAAAACCCTCATTCGGCCTAAGTAACGTTTGTAGAATGCTTGTCTTCTGCCGTGTACTACAGGCTTAATTATACAAAATGTTGGCTTAAAAGACTGGCATCCAGGCTATTACTTTTTTATGTTTAGGCTTCTTATGAGTCTGTGGAAGTACTAAAAATAAAAAAAAATAACTACTCATACTCAGTCTGTGGCTGTGGGCCAATCGAAATGTCATTATTGTCATTGAATAGTTTGGCTACTTCAATTTATTTTAGCGGCTTCGTGTAACTTGCATAAAATTAATAGATACTTAATTTATACTAAATATTTACTGCCATTAGTTTCTAGTTTACGGCAAAGGTACTTATTGTGTTAATTATGTGGTAAAATTTTATTACTGTAACAACCTGTACATTTAATATTTCGACTACATCGTTGGTACTTGTTCGTCCTAATATTTTTTCCTAGATCTAGCCTGTCCAAATTTTGTGTTCTGTTGTTGTCTTAACATTAGATTTGACCTTAGATTTGCCTCTGTTTTGGTATGTTTCGTTATGCATATATGCATAACTAGTTGAAGAAATCATTTTGTAGGTTATCTTATGTGTGGTCATTTGGTCCATCCTTTTGCAAGTTCATAATCAATATTAGCGGTTTAAATTTAATTTGAAACTTGTTTTTAGCGGTATCACACTGAAGACTGTAATCGGTAAATGCTGCAGGCATTCAAGAAACTTATCATAGGCTAACAGCAGGTTATGCTTGTTTCTTTCTGATTATTTACTTTTGTAAATAAGTAAAATGAATATTTCATTGTTCCTGTTTCCTTGAAATAGGTTTCCTAATTCCAGGAAACAAGAACTTATTTATTAAAGGTTTGGAATAGGTGTTTGATACCTATTGAATTTTCAAACACCAAATTATATGGGAATGTATTATATCATGTAAATGTGTCTAAACAAGCATTCAAATGAATGAAAACTTACAAATCATCTTAAAATATGATATTTAAGACTCTTTTCCCAATAAAATAGACAGTCTTACCCGCATAGACCTTATATTTTGCCATTAGATACTTCACATTGTTATTTACAGGTGGTGTGTTTTGAAAAATGTCTTATGTTTAGGAAACAAACATCAGAAATGGTAAAAAATTAATTGCAAAAAAGTTCGAGAAAAATACACAATATACTTATAGGTGGAGGGGGCAGAATAATGAAGAGAACTATTGCTCCGTCTTCACATTCAAATGCTCACTCAATGTGTCTTCTGGTCCCTCTTAATCTTATGGACACTGCTTGAATCACTGATACTTGAACTTTTACTTTTAACCAGAAGATTACTTTGGGAGTATGGCTTATCCCATTTGGAAGATAATTTGGATGCTGTGTTTTTCAGGAAGTTTGTATATATTCAGTTCCTAAAGCTCCATCACATGATATTACTAAAGGAATAAATTTGTTGACTAATAGTATTGGTGGAACCTACACAGTTTATTTTCCACTTTATTGTTCACATAATTGAATTAGTACGCTTAATCGTGTAACAATTATTTTTGTGTTCAAGATGTTCTATTTTGCTTCATCCCTATGTTAACATTATTTTTAAAGGATTGTCTATATTGTCGGTCTTCCCCATTCTTTCTATTAATAATTCCTTATTTGTCCTAGTCAACAGTGTGATGATATTATAGTTTTCAAAACAATCTCTATAAGCTCCAAGTGGTCTTAATACAATATTTATAATTATACTAGCAGATAGGCAGATGTTGTCCGTCTCAGACAATAGATAATTGCTTGTAACAGATGTATGACATGTAAAATTTCTTTACAATAGTAAAGAAGTAAAGTCTCTTCTTACTTATTATATCATTGTCCCATGATGTAGTTTATATAATTCGTTGTAGGATCGAGTTGTCCGTAGTCTTTATTTTATGTGCTTGCGCTGAGTGTGTGACATTTAGCGTCAAATATAACTAGACGGTAGTTGTTGTGTTGTAGGTAGGGAGACAGAAAAAAATACTTCCAAGAATTAAAGTTTTATTACAAATTTAATTAAACAGAAAATGAAAAACTAAAATTGATTAACTGGCAAGGTCAGGGTTTGATATAGAGCTGGCTTTACTTTGAAAAGAAACAAATCCTTTACTGTTAACAGTTAACGGCTCAGGGAAGTCACCCGACTTCCCTGAGCCGTTAACTGTTGCACTGGAGAGATTTCCTTGGGTTCAGAAGTACGGTCCCATACGGTCCCGGCAGTCAATGTCACCCAGAAGGGTGCAAGATTAGGTACAGCCCGCTTGCATGATTACAAGTAGAATTGGTTCCCATCTGGGGAATTGCCGGAACGAACAATGAACTGTAGTAATTATGATATTTATTATCATAAAATGAAAGTAAGAAATTAATCTTTGTCACTCCACTTAGCAAAGAACATAATCGAGTCTTGACAAACCTTGCCATATGAAAACGTAATTATTATTATCTCCTTTATTCAATCTTTCTCTTAGGTTAGGTAATTTATAATATGGTTATAAAAATAAAATACAATAAAACATACAAAAACAATACAAAACAAGTAAACACATTATAAAAAACCTAACCTAGGGTGCCGTCGGCAACGGGGCGGGCCCAAGCTGCCGGTGGTTAGGGCTACAGGGAGAGGAACCGCCGGACTATGCGCGCCGTGTCGTGTCCAGGATTACCGCCTTCTGCATCTGACCCTTGATCCAACCACCTAGCGAGAGCCTCTTGAGGTGTTGATCGAGACTCTTCGTTATGAGACCGTTCGCAGAAACAACTATCGGAACAATGATCGCCGAATCAACCTCCCACATGTCGGTTACCTCGTGAGCCAAGTCAAGGTTTGTCCTCGGCTTTCACGAGGTTCTCGTCATGGGGGATCGTGATGTCGATGAGCATTGCCCGGCGTTGCGATCGATCTATCAGCACGATATCAGGCTTATTGGCTACAATAGTCCTGTCCGTGATGATAAATCGATCATATCATAATATTTTCTTCGGTTACCGCGAGGATTACTCATGAAATAAAACTATGAAAACGGATAAACTCGCGTATATTAACTAATTCGTGGTCATCCGCAGACCACGAACCCTGTAAAGTGTTCGAAACGTCGGAATGAAGTTAAAATTAGTTAATATACGCGAGTTTATCCGTTTTCATAGTTTTATTTCGATCATATCATGTCATATTTTCGAGAACTGCCGCAGGTGTGTACTTATAGTATGGCACTTCGACGTCCACAAGGCCGTATTGAATTGAACTCTAATTGAATTAAGCCGAGTGTACCTGTAGGCGTATTTTTGATCATGTGATCTTTAAATTTTTTTCGCGGAAACACCATCACTGGACGCAAAAAGTTTCCACTTGCACTAATGATGCAACAAGTGGTCACTAATGTGCCCCTTTCTCCACTTGCTACTTTTGACACCGTCTTCTTCCCTTTAGGAGCTACCTTCCGAGGCTTCTGAACGGTTGTTGTTGCCGTCTCATCGAGATTTAAGATTCTCGTCCCATCTCCAAAAGCAGGATGTCGTTTGATCACAATCTCCAAATTATCGTAAAATTTTTTCAACGTTATGCAGGTTAAACGCTGTGGCTCTCGCAAGACTGCAGGATTCTGGTTTTCTTAGTTTAGTGTATTGACCCAGTCCAGTATACGGAAGATACTTTCTAGGACTGCCGAGAATTGTTTTGGTGGGACAGGGTCCCCCTGCCTTACTTCCCTCTTAATGTTGTACTTCCTCTTACTTAAATTCAAATAAATTATAATAAATATTCCTTAATATCTTGTCAAGTTCATATTACTTGGACCATAAATCGTATGTTTGCAAATACATTATATGGATATAGATTTTTTTTTTTAAATGACAGAGTGTTGTATCGAATATTATTTTCTTGTTAATGGAAAACCATGTTTTTCCATAACATGTAAGCTAAGCTATTCGCAATTCTTTTTTTTACTTCTTCTCTTAAAACAATTGGTCTCCCAGTTTAGTCATTCATTTTGGTATTATATAATCTAGATATAATAGTAGATCTAGGAATATTATATATATATGCGCGTTCTAAATAGTTAATTCTCTTTTGTGATTCATCCAACTGTTCTCTCAATTTGTTTCTTGACTTTAGAATTCTGGTATATTTTATAATATTTTTCAATTTAGGGTTTGGCAAAGTTGCTTCTGTCGGCGAGTGAGATAATATTCTCGTTGAATTATCTGTCACCAGCGTGTGTGTAAGTACAGGAGAAGTTTCAACCGTCGCAGATTTCGATTTATTTTGCAGATGTTGTTTACAATTTTTTTTTAATTTTTGATTCTTTTTCTGTTCTCTCCATTTATTTCGTACAGTTTTTTTTCTGTTTCTGTCATCTCCCTTATTTTTTTATATTTGTACTTTGCCCTCATTCTCTCTAGATTTTTCTTCTTCTGCTCTTCTAGTTTTTCCGGATTTTGTAATTTCAACCGCTCTCTGTAACGTCTCATTTTTTCCGCCGCAGACAAAGGTTCTGACATTTTTAAACCTGTGCGACAATGGAAACTAGCCTTTATATTGTTCCTCTGATTGTTACCTAGTTTTCCTCTGATATGTTACCACGCGAAAGTAACACAATAGGAAGTAGCACAAGACGAAGTTAATGTTTTCAAAAAAATATTTATAGATTATTAGCAAATTATTATTATTAGCATATTATACTCTTTATTTCATCGATTTCTTAGGCTAGGTTTTTTACAAAATGTCTATAAAAGTAAAATACAATAAAACTTACAAAAGCAATACAAAACATGTAAACATAATATAAAAAACCTAACCTAGAGAGCCACCGGCAACGGAGCGGGCCCAAGCTGCCGGTGGTTAGGGCTGCAGGGAGAGGAACCGCCGGACTATGCGCGCCGTGTCCAGGATTACCGCCTTCTGCATCTGACCCTTGACCCAACCACCTAACGAGAGCCTCTTGAGGTGTTGATCGAGACTCTTCGCTATGAGACCGTTCGCAGAAACAACTATCGGTACAATGATCGCCGAATCAACCTCCCACATGTCGGTTACCTCGTGAGCCAAGTCAAGGTACTTACTGGCTTTGTCCTTCTCGGCCTTCACGAGGTTCTCGTCATGGGGGATGGTGATGTCGATGAGCATTGCCCGGCGTTGGGATCGATCTATCAGCACGATATCAGGCTTATTGGCTACAATAGTCCTGTCCGTGATGATAGATCTATCCCAATAGAGCGTGGCACGACCATTTTCGAGAACTGCCGCAGGTGTGTAATTATAGTACGGCACTTCGAAGCCCACAAGGCCGTATTGAAGAGCAAGCTGCTGGTGTATAATCCTGGCTACGAGGTTGTGTCTGTGCAAGTACTCGGTGTTAACAATCTGAGAACAACCGGAAATAATATGCCTGAGTGACTCACCAGAACGGCGGCATGCCCGACAAATGTCGACCGTACCGTCCCTCAGGATGCATATTATTATTATTAGCAAATTATTTTTATGTTTGTATCTTCTTGAGGATCACGGGCTTACAAATCCCGGTTTTTTGATAGGCTTGCGCGGGGATATAGATCCAACACGTAGCGGCCCTTTGGAGAAATTTGCTGTGTTGTATTATTATTATCTCCTTTATTTAATTTCTCTCTTAGTTTAGGGTTTTTATAAAATGAATATAAAATTAAAATACAATACAACATACAGAAACAATACAAAATATAAACACTTTATAAAAACCTAAACTAGGGTGCCGCCGGCAACGGGGCGGGCCCAAGCTGCCGGTGGTTAAGGTCGCAGAGAGAGGAACCGACGGACTATCCGCGCCGTGTCCAGGAGAACCGCCTTCTGCATCTGACCCTTGATCCAGCCATCTAGCGAGAGACTCTTAAGGTGTTGGTCGAGACTCTTCGCTATTAAACCGTTCGCTGTAACGACTATCGGGACTATGATCGTCGAGTCAACATCCCACATGGCGGTTATCTCGTGGGCCAAGTCTAGGTACTTACTGGATTTGTCCTTCTCGGCCTTCACGAGATTCTCATCATGGGGGATGGTGACGTCGACGAGCACAGCCCGGCGCTGCGATCGATCTACCAGCACGATATCAGGCTTATTGGCTACAATAGTCCTGTCCGTGATGATAGGTCGATCCCAATAGAGCGTGGCACGACCATTTTCGAGAACTGGTGTTATTTTCAATATTTTCTACCAAATTTACGAGTATAAAATAAGCAAATTAATTAAAAATGAATCTTAATACAACTAGGCACAGAATAAATAAAGAAAAGTATACGAGTTCTTTGAGTATCATGACAATATTTGCGTTTGAAGTTTCAATATTTTTAATGGGACATTCGTTTTTTCATACTTCAGAAACTTTGATATTTTGTTTTTTATTAAACTTTAAATATAAGTCACGGTTTCATAATGATGTAAAAATATATATCGATATGAAAAAAAATATAAACCACCTATTTTATTATACGTAGTATTTTATTTTTAAATGCAAAGCCAAGGGTGCTGGTGGCAAAAAAAAGAGAATTGCTCATCTCTGCGGCTTGGTAGCTCGTCATATTTTTGTTTTTGACGTCTTGAACTGCTTGCTGCAATTCTGCCGCAGTATATGTCTTCACTTTTTTTTTCGATAGTGGCGAACCATCTGCAATAACCAAAATATATTAAAATTTACCATTAAGATATAAACATTTGATTGCTGCTGCTATGTAGATGTATCGCACATGTGACATAGACAGAGGTGTGTGTGTGTGATGATGTGTTACAGAGTCGAGTTTCATAATAACATCAAACAAGTGTCTAATAATAAACATAAAACCGATGTTATTATAAAATTTTCACTGATAAGAATAATAAAATAACGTGCACCTGCACATCACTAGGGTTTTAAAGTTTTTATACAAAAATCGGAGGGCCAACTTAAACTGCCAAACAGTTGAATGTAGCCGACATCGCAATTTGAGCGGGGATACTTAAACTATCGCTAAAATACTATTAAAACACAAAGTAAAACAGAATACGTAAGCTAGTAACATGTAATAGGTAGCCTACCCTTAAACTTCTCCAAAAACCACACTAAAAACACTTTTATATTTGCACAATTACGGAGCTCTGTTACAACAACCCATGCGTGGAAAACTGCCGAAAACAAAATGGCCGTGTGTGTAAAACAGTATTAGTCAAATCGACGCCATCTATGATTGAATTAAGAAAATCGTGGATGCGCTTCCCGTACATAGATGGAACTTAAACTATTTGAAATAAAGAAATTATTAGGAACAGTTGAAATTTCCCACAGTTGAGATTGCCCCGCTGGACCTTAAGCCTGCAAAGTCGTGGCGATGAATGTTTATGGTTTTCCCCACACAATTTTTTGTTCATCATCAGCGCAGACTAACTTCAAGGGGACAAAACAGCTTTGAAAAAAAGTTGCGTCTGAATCGGCATCATTTTAAAATTTTTGTTTATATTTGGATTGTTGAGATCCATCACAACCCCATTTACAAATAAGTTTTAAATTCTGCCTTTCTTGCTCCTTTAACGTTGGAAGGATCTCTTCTAGGTACCTACATAGATAAACGCCTCACAGTAAGGTCGGTTAGAGCTTGTAAGCTGGTCTCAGCAGAGGTGCTTAAACTTCTTATTTCGCTTTCGGCAGTAGAAAAAGCTTTTATTAGTGTCACGGATTATTTCATACTGACGCCACGTTAAATCTGCTGATAAAAGATCCTCTTTCAAAAAGTTGAGCTTTTCTTCGATGGTAAGGTAATTGAAGCTGCAAATGCGGTCAAACAGATACTGTCGAGTCACAATTCTTGTGTTCGAAGGTCCTGAAGTACTTTGGGCACCTTAAACAAACACAAATTAAATTAATCATAAAAAATGATACCTAATGGTCCTTTTTTTTTTTCAGTACAAACTTTGAAGGTCAAGAAAAAATACAAATCCGCGGCTTTCTGCGGCAAATTTTTTGATTGTTATATCCTGTAAGGTATCAAATTTCAAATAAAAGTAAATTTATAACGGGATCTCACAGGATCATACGATCAAGTTAAAAACGCAAAAAAGTAAATGAATATACTAATTTGAAAACTATGCTTTAAATAAGTAGTATATTACCTGATGTGCTTGGATCCATCACTTTTTATCATAATTTAACTTGGTTTCACAAATAAAAACAATTGAAGTTTATGTTTACATTTACACTCGACCGTTGAGATCAGATACGAACACCAAATGGGAAGATCAAGTTCCGACTGGTCGTGTGTTATCCGGGATTCATGGTGTGTGGTTTGGAGGGGGTAATTTTAATCCCTAGACTAATCACCTTGATAAGAGTAATAATTGTATTTACCTGGAATGCATTTTGTAAAATTGACTTACGACCGCGTAGATGGCTCAAATACCCCTTATGTGAGTTGGAAACCTCTTACGTCACGCTTCCGCCTGTGGTATGGAATTGTATCTAGTCATCCTTATATGGGGAACATGTACAGTTAGACATCTCTTACGTTACGTTTCTAGCTGCAGTAGGGAAATACATGCTACTGCTCTTCCCTGTATGGGAAAATGTACAGTTAGCCGCCTCTTACGTCACGTTTCTAGCTGCAGTAGGGAATTATATTCTACTGCTCATCCCTATATGGGAAAATGTACAGTTAGACGCTTCTTACGTCACATTTCTAGCAGCAGTACAGAATTGTATTCTACTGCTCATCCCTACATGGTAAAAATGTGCATTTAAACGTCTTGCGTCACGCTTCTGGCTATTGAGAAATCACTGTCGCGTGGCGTACCTTAGAACAAGAAGTTGCCTGTCGATTTTCCTTGGGCAGTAATCATTAGTTTTGTTATAGTAACGTGTTCCTCGGTGAGTTTGGAAAGGCTCCTGAAAATAGATACAAATTTATGTTGAGAGAAGAAAATATTGTTATATTAGTATTTCGGCTCAAGAACGTAATAACATGAAATTTGGACAGAATACTCTGATGGCTAAACAAATATAACAAAGAGCGTAGCCGTGTTTGCGTATTTCTATCTTCCGTCCGTTGGCTATAGTCCGTGTTTAAATTTTAATTTGTAAGCTTCCCTTTTTCTAGGTAACGCATCAGTAAAACCCTCCTCTCTCTGATATTGCTTAAGAATGCTGTAGACGGCAGCAGGCGACTTTCCGGCAGTCTCGGAAATTCATTCGCGGGTCAGACAGATCACACACAGACTTGTAAAAGTTAATTACCACACGTTTGTCATTAGCAATGTTTTTCAATGGGCTCTACTTCTGTCGTTTTGCCTTTGGTGAAGCTGAAGGCAAAACATTCACGAGTATTACGAAGCCGTCTTTCTCCCGAGACACTTGGGCCTGCCTCTGGTTCTGGCTGGTCCATTGTATTTAGTAGGTATTTAGTTACACAGTTAATACAAAACGAAGCACGAAATATATATTGACCACAAAAGACGAAAACAGCGTAAAAGCGCAGAAAACTGAAAACCTAACTGACTCTTTTTTTTATCAGTCAAAATGCCAACGATGGTAAGTGTTTTTAGAATTAGCGATTCATGCCCTGAATTTTGCAGTAACCAGGAATCCACAGCAGCATTGTAATAGGCTTTGAATGGACCATTTAGGCCAACGTCTAATAGTTGAAGTTTTGCAGTCGTATGAGGAGATTTGAGGAGGCAATGTAGTACGATTTTGGCTAAGTCAGTGCTTCTATAGATAGATGGCTCTCGTTGGTATC
Source organism: Thaumatotibia leucotreta (assembly GCA_025490895.1). Taxonomy (NCBI): domain Eukaryota; kingdom Metazoa; phylum Arthropoda; class Insecta; order Lepidoptera; family Tortricidae; genus Thaumatotibia; species Thaumatotibia leucotreta. The sequence goes on from JALPQI010025638.1 coordinate 10,511, forward strand.
CATTATTAGGAGTGCCAGGTTATCTTTACTATTATTATTCTCTTTATTTCATTAATTTCTTAGGTATATAAATAAAATAAAACATACAAAAACAATACAAAACATGTAAACATAATATAAAAAACCTAACCTAGAGAGCCGCCGGCAACGGAGCGGGCCCAAGCTGCCGGTGGTTAGGGCTGCAGGGAGAGGAACCGCCGGACTATGCGCGCCGTGTCCAGGATTACCGCCTTCTGCATCTGACCCTTGACCCAACCACCTAGCGAGAGCCACTTGAGGTGTTGGTCGAGACTCTTCGCTATGAGACCATTCGCAGAAACAACTATCGGCACAATGATCGCCGAATCAACCTCCCAGATGTCGGTTACCTCGTGAGCCAAGTTAAGGTACTTACTGGCTTTGTCTTTCTCGGCCTTCACGAGGTTCTCGTCATGGGGGATCGTGATGTCGATGAGCATTGCACGGCGTTGCGATCGATCTATCAGCACGATATCAGGCTTATTGGCTACAATAGTCCTGTCAGTGATGATAGATCGATCCCAATAGAGCGTGGCACGACCATTTTCGAGAACTGCCGCAGGTGTGTACTTATAGTAAGGCACTTCGAGACCCACAAGGCCGTATTGAAGAGCAAGCTGCTGGTGTATAATCCTGGCTACGAGGTTGTGTCTGTGCAAGTACTCGGTGTTATCTTTATTGGAGAAACAACAGAAGTAGTGACAATAAAGGTGTTTAAGATCTAAAGTACTAAAACTAGGTGTACACATACTTCCTTAAACGCTCTCACTAAGAGGTTGTAAAGTAGATACAGTAATGCTACGGTAAACTAATGGTGGAAGTATGCTTAATAAAATGTTTCGTCACGTGAAGAAATATTTCTGTATTCATCCCAACTCTAGGTATGGCTAAACCAAGTGTTCCCGCAGAAGCACCATTCAGGGGGCCAATTCTACTAACATGCATTCAGTTTAGGTTCGGTAACGGTTCTGCTGTAATTCAGTTTCTATTCAGTGTCAGTCTGAGTGATAAAGTTATTCTACTATTTTGTGATCTAAATTGGAACGTAATCTAAGTAGAATCGCAATAGAACCGAAACGTTAAGTCCAAAGACTAAATAAGCTGATTTGAGTGTTACCATGACGATAATATTTTTTACTACTAAATTAAAGTGTCACATTTAATGTACAAATTTGAGATTATTTTATGTTACTAATTGCGTATTTTTCAATTAATTAACTTGATATTTAATACATTAAACAAAAAATATGTTAAGAAACCTTAAATAACCAAAAAAAAACTATCTGTGTCAATGACGTACACGTCAAACTTCAAACTCCGCGCCAAACTACAATAGTTTAGATTTATTTTGTCGACATGGAAGCCAATCGAAGAAGAAATATCTCAGTGAGGCAACTGGAGCTCCTTATTACGTTTATGGAGGAGCACCGTGACTTAGCACTGGGACGTGTTCGGTCACGGGAAGCCAGGGCTTTGTCCTGCCGCTTATGGGCCCAATGTTCCACATTATTGAACGCGGAAGGTGTTGCTAGAAGCCCTAAGTAGTGGACAAAAGTGGGCTTATTTTTATTTGGCCTTATGTGATATCCAAGTGCACAAGTTAAGCTCGGCATTATTTATGGGTGTCATGACTGTCCCCCTTAGAGGGAACCCTGAATCACCTTAAACAGACAAAATTACAATATTTTAACAGTAAGAATGACTATCTTGTTAAGTTACTGTTACATTAATGATTACAGAATTACTTACCCAACAAATAAAAGTCTTCTCCTGACTGCACAAGTTCATTAAGTTTTGCCTCCAGTGGGTTGTTTTTCCATGCAGCACTGTCATGTGTAGAGCCTGGATTACTGCTGTCTACACATATTATTCTACCATCTGAATCACAAATCTAAAACAATGGTTTTGTCAATATTAATTTCTGATCAAACCATAAATTAAACTAGTCACTTTGTAATTCAAACTTACAATGAGAGCATTTATGGAATGATATCCCTTTCTATTGAAATACCTCTCTTCAATTTCGGCCGGAGGTACTATGCCGACTTGGGTGCCATCTATAACCCCGATGAGCCATGGTATACCAAACTTTTGATAAAATCTGAAAATCATTATTGTTTAATTAAGTAATATGTGTAATACAGTAGTATTTAACACACAGATCTAAGACTGGTTGTAATGTCATAAAGATTGTCAGTATGACACTAAAACCAGCTAATATAACTGAATTTAAATAATTATAAATTATAATTATGTAGTAGACATTTAAGTACTACTACTACTTACCGCCGTTTGATTTCGTCCCGTGCTTTCTGAGAATTTGGGAATCTCACATACTTATTAAATATGTGTGGCAAATTTAATACATTGTCACCTGGCGTATTGCTCGGGATACAGACGGCTGTGACAGACAATGGCTGCTTGATTGGCCTACTAGAGTTTGGTATGAACCAACCGCATAGAAGGCCAAGGCTACCAGTATCTACAACAATATATCAATAGTTAGAGTTAATAATTATGAATAGGTAGATTAATCACACCTACAAAAACCATTTAATACATAGCGACATTAACATGGCTAACAGTTACAAGATAATTAAGTACCATTTTGTTCTCAACGTTTGACTCACCTTCGTATCCGTATCGATGCCATCAGAACGAAGATTTATAGGCATATGTCCACGGATGTCATCAATAAGCGTACGAGTTAGGTCTTCGGTGAGCCTGTAAGTTTTGACGAACTCCCGGTACGATAAATCAAATGCACAGTTCCGGGCTCTTGACAATAAATTTCTCCGTCGAACATTCCCGCGGTCCACAGCGTCAGCCATCGCCAGATATTCTTGATAAAACAACATGTTTCCAGCCTCACGATTATCAAAAAGTTACAAACAGCAAGCTTTTACTGACAGCTATGACGCTCAGCCTCGGTTGCGTTTCGATCGACCAATGTGTCAAAATTATAGTAGAATAGGAATTAACGTTACGTTTAGCTTCTGTCATGTTAAGAGAATTTCACATTCATTTCGATCGAACCTTAACTGAACGTGAACTGGAACTTAAAGTTCAACCGCAATTGGATCGTTGCTTAATAGTAGAATGGGAAAAAGCCTAAAAGTTGTCATTCGACTACGTTTCTATTGCGGTTATTATACAGTTTTGTTAGTAGAATTGACCCCCTTATGCATAAACAGCTTTCCAGAGCACAGCGTGGTTTTGCCTGCCCGCATTGATTTCGTGAACTTTTGATTTTGTCGTTTTTTGACATGAGAAAAGAAGCAGTAGGGCTTCTTCCACGTCACACGAACTGCAATCGAGCATATAAAGATTGATCCAGACGAACGCAAAACAAAATGGCGGCTAGTCACGCAGCGGTGCTGCAGCGTGCGCCACCGTTGCGTGCACAGCTCTGCAGCTCTGCGTGCACAGCTCTGCGTGCGCAGCTCTCGGTGTGACATGGGTGCCGTGCACGCCACGCTCACGTGCACACGCATCCGGTGTGGTTCGGTCTTAAGCAGGGCCGGATTTAGAAGTTGAGAGGCTTCGGGGCAACAAAGGAGTGGAGGACCCCTGGCCCCCAATTATTTTCCAAATAAAGTAGACAATTTTTTTCAGTCAAGTTTTTCAATAAATATATTTTTGTGGAAACAAGTATAGATTCTTTTATTATTTAACAAACGTATAAATATACTCGGAAACGAGAATTATCGGAAATTTAATTTTAGCGTTAACTAACGGAATCTCGTTGATGATTTCGCTGAAATTTAGTTCCCGGAATAGATCACTTTCAATACTCAAGAGAGATAGCTTTGATAGAAGATATTGTCCCATCGTGGTTCGAAGCCTATTTTTTATAATTTTCATTTTTGATAATGAGCGCTCTCCCGTGCAATTTGATACCATCAAAACCAAATATATTCTCAATGCAATTTCTAAGTTTGGGATACATTCCCAACGACGAAAGACGAATGCCGCTGCATAGCTTCCTTCATATTGTTATAAAACTTTCCGACATTTGCTTTTTTAAAAGCTGTAGCCCGTGCTAAACTGCAAGGTTCTGGTTTGTTGAGACATATTTTAGTATTGCGTTTTTTGTATGACCGCAACCAATTTTTTCCCGCCATTTCATTCTTTGTCCAGGTCTTCGGACATTTTATGCCGTTCGCTATTGCCATCTGCCATGGTATTTATAGAGAAAAAAATCTCATTGACTAACTACATCGTCACTGTCTAATACAAACTGGGAAAAATAATTATTTTCCAAAAGGAAATTATTTGTTTAAGTAATTTCCTAACAAATTTATCATTGTAAGCTACAGGTCATATTTAACTTTTTTACTGTTTCAAAATCACTGCTGGCAACACAAAAATAACTTAGATATGCTTTTGCACAAATAATTAGAATTTGTTCTTGAGGTAAGCATTATTTGGTAATTTCCCAGCTTTAATGTAATATTCAACTTATTTTTCTTACATTGTCAACAACCATTTCATTTGAATGAGACCTTTTTGTTTATTAATACCATCTGGTGACCCAGCAATCAATCGGATATTCCTCAGAAATGAAAATTTTACACCTAATTATTCTTCCAAAACATCCCTGACAACTCACCTTCCCTGGGTCGCGTTTTATGAAGTTACAATTTTGCTGTTTGGCTCTCTTTCTAGCCAATATGTGCGTACGTTAGAAAGGCAAACAGCGACATTGTAAAATGTAACTTTATAAAACATGACCCTGGTCTTCAAACAGCTGACCCCGTCTTATTGCCGATGTCTGCACAAATCATACCCCAAAAATGACTGCAGCCTGAGAGTCATCAGTCGTTTTGCACCTGCTTACTTCATAGCATTTGGATACTGTTATTCTCCCATAATGAAGCTTAACCCAAAGCCCAATTTTGTCTTGGTCTCTGATTTGCATTTCTGAGTCTTTCAAGTTATCTTAATAGTTTTTTTTATTATGATCAAACAACTTTCACTATTTGGTTCTTGGTGTTCATTTAAAAGCTAATGCAATGATGAAATCTTTTTTCTGTGTTGTTACCATCATCTGTATGCTTCAAAAACTGACGAGTTTGTATTTTACTCTTATTACATTCCTAAATAAACTCTTTTAATATGGCATTTGTTTGACTTCAATGACATAATCATCACATATGCCGTCTGGTGAGGCTCCCATTATTGGAGACACAATAAAGAGCCCACATTTTCTAACACAAGTATTTAGGTCCTCTACAATTTGTTTTATGACATCATTTTCTAGTCTCTTGCTCCGTTTGATAGCTGCAGTCTCCGGAACTTTGTAACCCCCTAAAATAGATCGAACTAATGCACCATCACTAGTTTTACACTTTGACACTTCAAATATTTTTGAAGCAGTAATACTGGATTGAATGCCAGAATTTGTTGCCCACTTGGTTTTGTGTTTTATCTTAAATTTCATCTATTACTGACTCGGTAAGTAAATTTATTGCATGGGTTTCGAAGTTTTCGTATGATAAATCAATATTATCATTATTATTTGCAAACTCTAACACCATGTTAAAAATGCAAAAATCCTTGAGTGTTGGATTTTCATTATTATAATTATGAAACTATTAATGTGTCATTCACATATTTTTAAAAAATGTTTTTTTTTCTTTTTTGTGTGTCCACGTTACAAGCCGAGATACAAAATCATTTTTCGCGAGTTGTAAAAGAAAGGTGGAAAGTGCCGAAGGTGGTTTCTATGGTAGTATATACGAGCTTGCACTTTACTCGCTGTGATGTGACTTTACAACAATTAAGTGAAAACTCTTCTTTTAATTATTTGCATTCTATATCAAAATTTGATATTTGATATACGAAAAAGTAAAAGATTACTTTCGGCAACTCCAACCAATTTGCGACTGGCAACAGTGGCAACTATAAAGGCCCGGTCACGATATTTGTCTAAGGCGACCAGCGGCGAGCGAATCCATGAGTTGGAGCAGGATGCCGATATGGGTACTCCCTCTCGCACGTATGGTTTTCCGCTAAGAAAGTTCCGTAGCCAAAATGGCAAAAACGGAACCCTTGCATGTTTGCATAATTTAAGTAGCATAATTTTGCACAAAATCAGCGTGGCTCAGGCGACCGTAACCATGGCAATAACAGACAGAAAAAAGTCGATTCATCCTTATACACGTTTTTAGCAGGTGGTATTGTGATAGTATAATGACCCGCAAAGTGACCGGCGTGGCGTCACAATGAAGATTGGTGATATTCTTACTTTACTGCGCCGTGGGGATCACTGATGGCCGGCGCCAATAGTACAACTGCTACGTGGCCGGCGCCTGCCGTTATTTATTTCGATGTATCTTATTGAAAAAAAGTAGACAATAGTGATCATTGCACTGCACGCAATAAGTATTAGTCTTCTTTGTTTTATTATTTGCCACTTTCCGGCCTAAGTTATGCATATTATCTTTGTAGCATTGAACACAGAATCGTCGAGAGGCTTTCATATGACCTGGCTTTATCGCGAGTTCATGTTTCAATCTCTTTGGTCTTTGATTTTCCTTGTCACTCAGAACACCACAGCATTTACTACTGCTGTATTCAAAATGAGCTCAATGCCTAGTTCTAGTATCATTTCACGGTTTTCCGCAATGGAGTAAAGTATGCTGTCATTTGGTCGCTCATATCCACGGATCCTTTAGTTTTATTGTAGTCTAAAACCATCTTAGGCTTCGCAATAGTTTTAACTTTAACTGAGAAAAAAGAAAGAAATAAAAGCCAAGGATTTGAAAAACAAGAACACCAAAACAAACATAAATTTCCAAACCCAATGAGTGCGTTCGTGCAAATTGTGTTCAAACCAAAAATGTACGTGATGGCCTGAATGTGAAAGTGTGTCTGTGCGTGTGCGTTATGGTTGCCAGATTTTTTTGAGATATACAGTACATATCGGTTTAAAGGTTCAAAAAATAAAGTACACACGGCAAAAATAAAGTAGGTACTTTTTATTGGTCTCTAATGTCTCTATTTACTTACACATTTTTTACTACTTCCAGTCTCTCGTAATAAGTCTTTATCCTTTTTAAATATGTTAATTGCCTCTAGGCATGAACACGTTAAATTACAATAAATTAGTAGCTCGTTTTTTATTAAATTAAGGGAGACTTTATTTCTCTCATCCCGCCACTTCATATTCATCACCAGGGAGCGTACATTTCATGCCGTTTGACGTAAAATGACGTCAGGCATACATAGAGTATGATGCCAAATAGTTAGGGTGTGCAATCGGTGAAATGGAAAACCGGTTTTCGGTGAAACCGGCTATTATTCACCGCATTTTCCTCCGTGTCCGTGTTTTTTTTCGGAGCGTACCTTTCATGCCGATGACAGGCGTAAGACGTCAATCTACATACCGGATGTAAAAAGCAACGGAATAACGAACGTTTATTTATCCGTACCTAATAATGGAAAATATAATTAATCAATTATTAATCACTGTTATCTAATCAACCTATGTAATATAATTATTACATTACACAATAAAGCATTTTGTCTCTTACCCATTAAATTCATTTTTATTTCAGAAACTATTATGTTACTTATAATCAAAGTTGAGTCACGTTGTTGTGGCCTAGGATTAAAAATAAAATGAATTAAAAGTCACTACGTTTACGGTTACTAAGTCGTGTCACTACGTTTTTTGAAACAACCTGTATGTTCATATGAATACGTCAATATGACGTAACCGGCATGAAATGTACGCTCCCTGTTCATCACCGAAAACACTCTCTCAGTGAATGCACTTATTCATGATTTGATACCAAGAAAAATGTTAAGAAAAATCTACCTTCACTCGTGCGACTAAAGTATCTTCACATAACTGATCCTCTTTGTTAGTATTATGCAGGAGTCTGCTGGTGCACAGGAAAGTACGTCGCGATACGTGAGTGTCTGAAAGCGACTTCCAGACTTCCTTAGCGGTTCGCAACGCGCACGTGTTGGTAGAGGTTAGGTTCACAATATAGACAAATTTCTGCCAAAGCACGTGAATCCCGCATAGCATCGGTGTTTGTGCCATCAACACAGCTCCACAAACCATTCAAGAGTTAGCACCATTTTGATAGCTAATTTCCAATTATCGACACCTTTGAGTTTTTCGATATTGGAAGTTGAGGTTATGTTGCACGCGGTCCCGCCTTGTTGCGTCATGACTCGGGTAATCTGGTAACGACGTTCAAGGTATTGCTTTCTTAGCTTACCTAAATGAATCTGCTAGGCCCAGAACCTGTTAGATTTATGCTGGAGTCTGCTGGTGCACAGGAAAGTACGTAGCGATACCGAAGTCATGAAAAACACAACAAACTCATATACACACGTTTATTATTATTAATTAATATGTGTGTATCAGGTTTATTTTATTTAAAAGTAATTGTTAATAATATAATTTCCTCTTGGCTGGTGTAAAGGCATACCAGTGTTGACTAGAAAATTGCCTTCATCCTCATTATGTTCAAGCTCCACATTGTTGCTGATACACAAGTTAAGCAATGACACACAAGCATTTATTATTTTAGAGGCCTTTTCTGGATTATAATGTAGGCCTCTCTCTTCTCTCATGCAACGGAATCGTCCTTTAAATAATCCATTGCACTCTATTGTTGCTCTTGCAACTTAAAAGGCTGCATTGTACCTGTAAGCAGGGGTCCCTTCTGCTGGCTCAGGAACAGGTACATGAAGCCATGGCCCGAGTGCGTATCCACTGTCACCTATAAATAAAATAGTTACATTACCTATTAAGTAGTATCCTGTGTGTCCATTATTCGGCAAAGCTTGCAATGGGGTAATACATTGCTTTGATTCCTTATGTAGGAGTCATGGGTACACCCTGGAAACAGTGCACTCACATTTGTGATGAGCATGTTAGCAGCATAGATCTGAAAAGACAATTAAGTTTTAATTGTGACCTTTGTTGACTGTAATATTTAAACTGACCGCTGACCTTGGTCTTTATAGTAGAATTAGCCATAATTGAAATTAATGCAGCTTATCTAACACGGTAAATAAAGTTTATCAGTTGAGTGTTTATAGAGTGTGCACCCTTCCTGTTGACATACGACCGCTCATCAAATTATTTAGCTTTTGGTGGAAGCAATATGAGTACAGTCAATTGCTCCGAATTATACCAGGTAAATCATAGCGATGAAAAAATTGCAAACAAATATTAAATAGTGAAGGATATTACGATATAGTCTAAGCAGTTATTTTGTTTTTGTAAACATAACTTCAATTAGGTATTCAACCCAGAAAATAATGATAAATACTTACTGTGGCGTGATATGAGCAATTCTCCTAAGTTTGCTGGGAATTTCACAAATCATTTAAATATGTCTCTGTGATTTAATTTAAAGCCATAACCATTTATTGACTTTGAGACTGATGATTGGGATAATTTATTTTCCATGTGTTGGGCAAAGGGTGTTTGATATGGCCCTGTCGCCAAAAAGTTAAGTGTAATCAGCACCTGCAAGAAGACAAAGCCTTCATATAAAGTCTTTTTTAATAGCCTGTAATTATTTTTAAACATTCGGTCACTGATGTTAAACGCTTCTTGCGCTTCCTCCTCCATTTGAAGCCGCCGCAGCCGCCTTAATGGCACGGATGGATTCTCCTCCTCTATATCTTTATTTATAAATAATAAAATATCTTCTTCTATAGGTACTTGCCATAACTCCAAATACTTAAGCACAATACAAGCTATCACAGTTGACAGTTCATTCCTACCGATAGAATTGAATAAGAGTGGGTCAAAATCACTCTTTTTCTTAGTTTTCTATCGCACGTATTTCAAAAATAGCATTTCATCTATTCATTTTCGAATGAAAGATTCGAGCGTTCGAATCTCAAAAATTAGCCCCCAGTTCCAACCAAATGTTTGAGACTTTTTTGTTGATAATGAGCCAATCATCTTATCTTATCTTTTTGTTTCATCACTATCAAAAGCAATGTAACTTAAACCCAATGGTATTGTTGCAGGCGGATCTACATTCTCTTGGTTTTCAGCTTGGTCCTTTATACATTTATCTATAAAGTCATTCATATTCTCGTAATCAGAGTCAACTGTGTCCATAGTAATTATCTCCAGCATTTCTTTATCAGAGATGTCTGTATCACTAGACATTCATAGGATAAAGGTGGGTTTACACCAAACGAGCGAATGGTCATTCTATCCCCACTCTACGAAATTCGTTTTGTCTAACGAATATTGAGCATTCGCTCGTATAGTGTAAACCCACCTTAAGAAGTCTGACGCAAACACCTGGGCCCGAATCCCTGACCTGATAAAGTCGAGGGTATCGTCTCTATCCTGGACTCCATTTATTTCTATATTGGCGCTATCATAACCTTCACAAATGTACAATATGTACTTTATAAATTTGACCGAGGAGAAAAGAGCGTAGCCGTTTGCATAGAGAATCGGCCTTTTTACCAAATGTTAACTGTTTTTTTTTTAAGAGCTCTCATGACAAATATTATTTACTGTAAGTTTGAGCTTTCTAGCTTTGTTATTTTCTGAGATATGATTTTTTTTTAATTTTCGTAATATCAATTTTTTTTCAACAATGGCTTATGCGATTCTCTTGAACTTTTGGGACAATAATAAACATGTAATAGCTCACATATTCTAGAAATAATATTTAATACTGCCAAAAAAAATCTTAGCGAAAAGTGGGTAACAAAACTTCAGTATTTTTTTTTCTCGCTTTTTAGAAAAGCGACACCTACAGTTCTTTGTCATGTGATTGCTTATAAAAAGACCTGCAACATATATTTATTTCAAAATAATCCAGTTGGTACTTCGTACTAGAAAATGGAAAAATAAAGGATACTATCCATACCGCAAACGAGATACACAGTAAAATAGGTGAAGGACACATAATTCAGTCGCAAACCTATTTATTATTAACAATGTTGGTACTGGCAGATTGCATTCTTAAGAGTTTTATATAAGATGTCAATGTCATGTTTTAATTGTTGATTACTTAGATACTAAAGAAAACGATTTGTTCAAAATCAACTGAATAATCTATTTACATAAAACTATATGTATACAAACAAATCAGCACCGCACACGCTGCAAAAAATATCATCCATATGTCTTTGGTATGCATTGTCCCAAAAAGAATACTCTTGCCCACACGTTTGACATTTTGTTATGGGTTCCACTTCTTCGTCCTTCAAGTTTACATCCCAATCCGGAATCACATCAAAAAATATCGCAACTGACATGGCTCGTGGTAATCCGAGCGACCAAATCTTTGTTTTTATGTTTTGAATCTTAGGCCAGTCATTTTAGCTGAAATTTGGTAAGAATCTCGGAATTCGAGATACCCAGCTGTAACTTTGTAAATAGTTCTATATTGACACCCTTAAAGTTGTCTCAAAACCTACATATGGTAGGGTGTACGCAACTATTAAATTTCAAGGTCAAAAGGTCACAAAAATCGTCTTTTTGCGCTTTTTTTGTACATATTTCTTTTCCTATGGGTTTTTTACTCTTTATATGTATGACAATATTGTAGAATACAAAATTCTCTACAACTTATGCATAAAACATTTTTTATACGTTGAACCGTTTTCGAAATAGACGGCGGAGAGCGCGGGGTAAGAGCATCACTTTAGGTCAACCGGTGCCTCCGGTCGAAAACGCGCTATACATAGTTGAATAACTATCGATAAATCAATGATTTATAATATTTATAGTAACAATTTTTTTATGTTATATCTTTTTCTTCATTCTAATTAAATCTCTGTTCATTAAATAATACTTATAATTTTAAAGTGGAATCCTGAGCGAAATGAGAGTTTCAAGCGTTAACGCCCAAGACAAAAATAATTTTGATACCGTGTGACATATACCGTGATTACAGTGTTTCACACCAACTATGAGAAAAATAATAGACGTTACATATTTAATATTATTGCGTATAATGGATTCGTAATTGATTACGTACGCTTGCTATTTATTTTCATATTTCATTGTTATTTTTTAGACTAGCAACAGAAAGTCCTTCAACAGAAAAGTGCCACTTTGATCCCTCCTAGCAGGGAAAAAGACCCGTATTCGAATAAGTGGTGTGAAATAGTAGATTGTGTTTGTGGGATCAAAACGGTATATTTCCGGCGTGGGCGTATATTGAATCCTGAATGGAGTGACGGATTCCACAAAAGTGGAATCCTGAGCGTAATGAAGGATTCAGGCGTTAACGCCCAAGACGAAATAATTTTGATACCGTGTGACACATACTGCTTTTCACACCACCTATGAGAAAAATAAAAGATAAATATCACATATTTCATATTTATGCAAATAATCGATTCTGAAGAAATTTTTATCAATTATGAACGTATTGTTTATTTTAATATTTCGTTGTATTTTTTTAGGCTGGCAATAGAAAGTCCTTTGGTGCCTCCTAGCAGGGAAGAAAAGACCCGTATTCGAATAGGTGGTGTGAAAAATATTTTTTCAGCAGAGCGACTCGAATATAGGGGTTTTGCTGCTTGAAACTAGTGAGTCAAATGCAATTTTGCTGCTTAAAAAAAAACTTTATTTTTTTCCGTATTGTTGCTTATGCTAGTCGTAGGTCATATTTTCATGCTGCGGGGTGTGATGCAAACTTGGAACATTTAAACTTCATTATAATCCGTCACTTTCATTTCGTTACGAAAAAAAAGATTGATATAGAATATATTATCTCGATTCGTCATTCGACTTTGAAACCTTCGTAGTAGGCCCTCAAAAAGCGGGAATGAATAACTCGTTCGGATGCAAAATAAAATTCTACCTCAAGTCAAACTTGTATAATCATAATATTTTCTTAGGTTACCGCGAGGATTACACATGAAATAAAACTACGAAAACGGGTATGAAATTAGTAAATAAACTCGCGTATATTAACTAATTTTAACTTGATTCCGACGTTTCGAACACTTTACAGGGTTCGTGGTCTGCGGATGACTGAGACTCCGCAGACCACGAAACCTGTTAATACTCGTATACCCTGCTAATATACGCGAGTTTATCCGTTTTCATAGTTATATTTCTTGTATAATAATATTAAACCTATAAAAAATCTTTAGGCGTTGCACTTTGGCAGTCAATTCCTTAATACCGCTCGTATCGCTGACTGGTCGCTCGGAACTGTTCTCCAAAGTCTGAACTCTGTGTTCTAGGCTACCAATACGATTACCGAGCTTCTCGACTGTGATAGTTTCTCAAAATTAGAGTTAATATTAGAGAGTTCCAGACGCAATAAATATTTGTTCAACAA
>JALPQI010025639.1:0-15560 GCA_025490895.1 Thaumatotibia leucotreta
AGTTACATGGAATATGAAACTATGGGACAGTAAGTTACCTATGATGACTCCCACAGGCGCGGGGCGATAGTCACGCTTGTGTCTGTCTGTACTCTGGAAACTAGGACATTAAGTTACATATGACTCCACAGACGCGGGGCGACAGTGACGTATTTTTCCGTCATTAGGCTAGAAACTATGGGACAGTAAGTTACCTATGATCCCTCCCACAGGCGCGGGGCGATAGTCGCGCTTGTGTTTGTCTGTACTCTGGAAACTAGGACATTAAGTTACATAAGACTCCACAGGCGCGGGGCGACAGTGACGTCTTTTGTCCGTCATTAGGCTAGAAACTAGGACAGTAAGTTACCTATGACCTCTCCCACAGGTGCGGGGCGATAGTCACGCTTGTGTCTGTCTGTACTCTGGAAACTAGGACATTAAGTTACATATGACGGGGCGAAAATGACGTCTTTGTCCGTCATTAGGCTAGAAACTAAACAGTAAGTTACCTATGATCCCTCCCACAGGCGCGGGGCGATAGTCACGCTTGTGTCGGTCTGTACTCTGGAAATTAGGACATTAAGTTACATATGACGGGGCGAAAGTGACGTCTTTGTCCGTCATTGGGCTAGAAACTAAGGTAATAAATTACCTATGATCCCTCCCACAGGCGCGGGGCGATAGTCACGCTTGTGTCTGTCTGTACTCTGGAAACTAGGACATTAAGTTACATATGACGGGGCGAAAGTGACGTCTTTGTCCGTCATTAGGCTAGAAACTAAACAGTAAGTTACCTATGATCCCTCCCACAGGCGCGGGGTGATAGTCGCGCTTGTGTCTGTCTGTACTCTGGAAACTAGGTCATTAAGTTACATATGAAACTATGGGACAGTAAGTTACCTATGATCCCTCCTACAGGCGCGGGGCGATAGTCACGCTTGTGTCTGTCTGTACTCTGGAAACTAGGACATTAAGTTACATGGAATATGAAACTATGGGACAGTCAGTTACCTATGATCCCTCCCACAGGCGCGGGGCGATAGTCACGCTTGCGTCTGTCTGTACTCTGGAAACTAGGACATTAAGTTACATGGAATATGAAATTATGGGACAGTAAGTTACCTATGATGCCCCCTACGGGAGCGGGGTGCGCCACGGGGCGGCGCGGCAGCACCAGTAGTGCGGCGGACGGGGCTAGTTGTAACTGTAATAGCGACGCTTCTGTGTCCGTTAATTCGCGGCGGGGGAACGCTAGCCAGAGGGAGAATTGCGCGGTAGGGAGCTGTGGACAAAATGGTACATAAATAGAATAGAATTCATAATATTTTCTTCGGTTACCGCGAGGATTACTCATGAAATAAAACTATGAAAACCATGAATGTAGGATTAATATGGATTTGACAACGTTATAATAATAGCAAGAACGAAAGGGATGGTCTTATGAAACTTTTTACTAGTGGAAGTGAAAAGGAACGATAATCGTCCGTCCTTATCACTGTGCCACTATTTTTTGTGTGTGTGTGCATTAGATGCTAAATGTAAGTGCCAGACAAATGCGTTGAATACGTCACTAAGTGCCTGTGTGGCACTTTCTTCTTAGTAGTAAGTGACTATGTCTATCCCTCTTAGTGGCACACTATGTGCGGCCCCTCGATGAAAACGGATAAACTCGCGTATATTATCTAATTTTAACTTCATTCCGACGTTTCGAACACTTTACAGGGTTCGTGGTCTGCGGATGACTGACAATGGAGGAAATTTGATAGATCTACCTCCTTCGAATTCGTATATTTGGTGTAAAGGTAAACTTAAATTAAAATACATCTTAGGGCTCAATGCATAAGTCATGCGAGGTTTTTTCGGCTACTTTTTGACCCCCCTCCCCCCTGGTGATTTTCGGTGAGTTTCTTGGCCACCATAGTCTCACGTGTAATTTTCTCAATCAACTTTTCACGTTCGCTAGCTGAAATTCACAATATTTCTTAGTTTGTTCATCGTAGAAAAATACACGTAAGGTCTCCTTGTACCCCCCTCCCCTAACGTGATATTTCGTGATGTTTTCTTGGACCCCCTCCGCCCCTATAGGACCTCGCGTGATTTATGCACAAGCCCTTAAACTAAAAACAACACCAAAATGGATGCCACTCAGTATATGCCGCTAGATAAATATTGAATTTTGTTTTTCTTATTTTCATCACACTTGCTTTATAAGCGCGCCATTGCTTGTATGGATCGCGGGAGTTAAAGTGAAATCTCCTAGGGAGTTATAGAAATGTTAGTACATTATTTAATAATATTTTATTTTAAAACGATTTTTTGTCTGCAAGTGTGATGAAAAACATTGTATGCATCACGGTCGGTAAGCGAAATGCAAACTCGAGTCATTAAAAGCCCTCCGCCTACGGCGTCGGGCTTCTAACACTCTCGTTAGTAATATCGTACTTATGTCCTTACATGCAATGTCTCCTAACTTATATTTTAACGACAAACACGTTAACTTACATTTAATATTATTCTGATGAGCAAGAAGCGGAATCGTTCATAGCAAACATCAAACTGTCAGAGGGATTGAACAAAGTGTTTTATCGACTATCGATAAACAAAATTGTACTTAATGAAACATCGTTAAAATAATGCAATTAGGCTTTTGGGTATATACGAGTACAGAGACTCACATTAAGTGACAGTGACATAATTTATTTATTATATTAAAACATAAGTTTAAACGACTTCTTCTTCTTAGGCGTAAGCTCTTGACAGAGCTGTCGTGATCACCCTTGCGGTTTTGCGGTGGCACGTTGTACTACTCTCCTCCAATTATCTCTGGTCTGAGCGTTGTGAGCACATTCGTTGACGTTAATTCGTTTAAACGACATTACAGTTAAAAATCGTATTGGCGTTGTGCAACTAAAAATAAACAATTTGAAAAAAAAAATAGACACATTATGCATATAAAACAACAAAAGGAAATAAAAGTTAATTAGATTTAGGTGACGCAACAGCGTGGCTCCGTTGAGTCATCTGAACAGGCGTAGGGTTCGGCAGGTTGCCCCGAAACCGCCGAAACACGACGCCCTTCGGCCAGAATTCCGGATTCGCGATGGTATCCTGCAGCGGGCGCGGCACACGCACCACGAACGAGCTGAAGTGCACGTAGTGGCGCGACTGCAGCTGCTGCACCCTCAGCGAGTATCCAGTCTTCCGGCGAACGTATTCTTTCACGTCTTCAGGCACAGCGGAGTAATGAAGGCGCGACACATAGAGCGCCTTACTCGGTGTAGCAACTGGAAGACCAGAATTAACCGGCTCGGCGGTGCCACACTGCGTATTGCGAGGAGCCCTGCGCACTCGACCCTTCCTCTGCACCAGCGTGAAGCCCTCCTTATCCACACATGCGTGGGAGGACTTTTCCCTATAGGACTTTTCCCTTCCACCCGGTTTAGAGGGTGAGTTGACCCGGTCAGCTGCGACTTGCTGCCCGGAAACGACGGCGGCATACGCTCGCTTACATAGGTTCGAAGGAACAGGAAATAATAAATAATGTAATAATAAGTAATAAATAATGTTGTTAAAACACTGCCTAACAATAACATTTTGAACAACATGGTGTATAATAATTGTTCAATTAATTCTAAAAAATATTACAAAAAAATGTGTTTTCCGTTTCTGATTAACTTTTCATACTTTGTTCCTTATTAAAATAATTTGAATGACAGTGGCATAGAATTAAATAATGATGTCTCTAATAATCTGCCGCGACTGTACAAAAAAAAAAAAAATAAATAAATATCTTGGGACATATTACACAAATCAACCTAGTCCCACGGTAAGCTCAATAAAGGCTTGTGTTGTGGGTACCAGGCGACGATATATATAATAGATAGATACGTATAGATACTTAGATACATACACAGCCATGACCAAGGAACAAACATTTGTGATAAATAAATACACAAAGAATGCCCTCGCCGGGATTCGAACCCGGAACCTCCAGCTTCGTAGGCAGGGTCACTACCAACTAGGCTACGGAGGCTGACAATAAACCTAAAAGCCTGATTATGATAATTAAAAATAAACGACGAATCGTTAAGTGTCAATTATTTATCGATAGTCGATAAAACACCTCGGTCAATCCCTCTGACAGATATGTAAGTTTTTGTTATGAAGGATTCCGCTCCTTGCTGATCAGTCTGCCTGCGACCACGGGTGTAACGTCGTGCTCGAAACGTAAGGATTAAAACCCGTTTGTCGTTAAAATATGAGTGATAATCGTGAAAGTTTAAATCAATGTCTCCTAACGTATAGTTGCCGATTTCTAAGAATTAATTTTTGACAGTTTAGAAATGAGCCTTAAATATATGACGTTAAGACTATCGGAAAAATGGTGAGTTACCCACATATTAATAAGAATAATAAGGATTAATCTATAACTGTCAAAATTCGTTCTTAGAAATCGGCAACTATAGCTAGCCGATAGTTATTGTTTATGCCTCTCCGGCTTATAAACAAATTAATAACACCGAAAGAGACAAACAATACTTATCGACTTGGTAAGTAAGGAGACGTTTAATGAATTAGTCGAAAGGTTTCGAAGTTCCATACAAAATATATGGCTTCCATAAAAAAATTATTGGTTTTATGACTCTCATCTAACTTGGCAGAAACATATCGGCGTGCATTCAGCATTATCCCATGAATTGGGAAACTTTTAATGGGCATCCAGGGCACCATTCAGATTGTATGCTTTCCATACAATATGTATGAGTTGGGAAGTAAGTTGTCAGAAACATATCGGTGCACTTCGGAGAGGCGTACGTTGCCGGGAAGTGATTTGTATGGGCACCATACAAAATGTATGGTTTCCATACAACATGTATGGGTTGTATGACTCACATCCAAGTTGTCAGAAACATATCGGTGCACTTCGGAGAGGGGAGCTTCGGCCGGGAAGTGATTTGTATGGGTACCATACAAAATGTATGGTTTCCATACAACATGTATGGGTTGTATGACTCACATCCAAGTTGTCAGAATCATATCGGTGCACTTCGGAGAGGCGTACGTTGCCGGGAAGTGATTTGTATGGGTACCATACAAAATGTATGGTTCCCATACAACATGTATGGGTTGTATGACTTACATCCAAGTTGTCAGAAACATATCGGTGCACTTCGGAGAGCGGAGCTTCGGCCGGGAAGTGATTTGTATGGGTCGTCCCGTCCGGCAACTTGAACTGCACACGAGCTTGTAGACCACCATCCCCTGATGCTGGTAAAAAAAGGTTATTATCACAAAACAATGCATTATTCTGTTTGAATGTATATGAAACTTTAATAGTACATTGTGCATCAAGGGAGGTAAGTACGGAATTACTAACGAGAGTGTTAGCTTTTATGACTCGAGTTAGTATTCCGCTTACCTACCGTGATGCATACCATGTTTTTCATCACACTTGCCAACAAAAAAATAAGTTTTAAGACATATTATTATTAAATGACGTACTGACATTTCTATTACTCCCTAGGGAATATCACTTTTCTATTACTCCCGCTACGCGCGCAAGCAATGGCGCGCTTAGACAGCAAGTGTGACGAAAAAAATTATGTGCATATATCTAAAATAGATTACTAAATCAAATATCCATAATCATTACAAAGTGTCTTAGGGTAATTCCGAAAATCACAGAAAAAACTCTCGTAATTACATCGTCTTAAATGTCACCGTTCGGAATTATCCAAATACACCTTACTATCATATTTACACATAAAAAAATCACATTTTCAAATAATATTATTTTTTCTTTGGTATATGACATGTAATATTTCATGTTATGTCATGTTACCCGTCGTGAATATTTCACTTAATGGTCTCATCGGAAGATCAGCGCTGGCTCACGCGAGCAACATGCTGAGATGAGACCATTTCGAGGCACCTTTGCTTTTTCTTTTGTATACTGTCATATTTACTTCGTCCTTTAATGTGTGTCATGAATAAATTATTTTCTATTTTCCCCAGAGCTCTTTTTCGAATCGGGTTAAAGGCGTTCTTTATCGATTCGGGTTAAAACCGGTTAGCTTCCTACTGTCTGCTAACCGGTTACGTTATATTTAGAAACCGGTTTTTCAAATCGAGAAGCGTTATTTTCCGAAGATATCTTTTTCGAATCGGGTTGAAGGCGTTCTTTTTCGATTCAAGTTAAAACTGATTAGCTTCCTACTGTCAACTCCACAGAAATGAATATATACTAGAAGAAAAAATGTTTCTACTTCGCGTGTCCGAACTTATTGGCAGCCACTGAGATGGCCATTTCTAACCTTTAGTCCCATCTCGTAGCCAGATTTGGTAGCTAACTACGTAATGGGAAAAATAATCCCGATTCGAAGCTGGCTACTATACGGGAAATTGAAAGTCCCATCTCGTAGCTAGGTTCTGAAGCTGGCTTCCAAATGGGATAAATAATCTCGATTCGAAGCTGGCTTCCAGATGGGAAAAATAATCCCGATTCGAAGCTGGCTCAAAGGGCCGTAAGACTATTTTTCCATGTCGGTAAAAACATACAAACACTACGAGATGAGACTAAAGGCAATATCAATCTAATGAATTATTATATCTCTGTCGCTATGTTTTAATTACTATAAAAATATAGCCTAAAATATGTTTTTTACCTAAAATCAATTTTGTGTGCAATGGAAAAATTGATCCCATTTAGTAGCTAGCTACAAAATGGGAAGACATGGTTCTCATTTCGTAGCCAGCTAGTAAATCTGACTACGAGATGGGAAAATTGTTCCCATTTGGTAGCTAGCTACGAGATGGGAAGACACGATTCTCATTTCGTACCTAGCTACCAAATCTGGCTACGAGATGGGACTAAAGGATTTCTAACGACAGTCCACTTACGTCAGCTGTTGCAGCCGCACGTAAGAAAAAAAATACAAAATGCCTCATTGCATGATAATTGCACTAGCCCAAATATTTCGTGTGTTGTTCGTTCTACAATAAATATAATAGTGAGCGAGCGAGCCCACGGATATAAAATCTATGTGTACGAGAGAGACGGCTGCATTGGTGTCTTTGAATCGTTTAGGTTTTCCCATCACTAAATGCCGACCGTGACTCAGTGACAGCTAAAAAGTCGGCACGCTACGTTCCCATATAAATGGTACTATTCATTTCATCTACTGAATATCTACAGTACCGGCCAATAATATATCACATACAGGTTTTTTTCAGTAGATTTATTTTTATTATTGTAAGTGTTTTTCACACTTTCCACCTCACGACTATAGATAGTCTAGCTAGGCATAGGCGATGAAAAAACTGGTCATCATGTAGTGATTTTTTCATAAAGACATTTTGCGTAAGGCATGGATTTCTTAGTAAAATTCTTTTTTTTACTACAGCTATTTTAGCAATAATGCTGTGTCTCCAATTGCAATTCACAATACTTAATTGCAGTATTCATCATTAAACTGTGCAAAAGTACCAAAATAATATGCTATCTACATGCGAACATGTGCCGCTTACTCCATACACGCTCATACAAAAAGTCACGAATGTGATATATTATTGGCCGGTACTGTAAATCGGTGGTCAACTCACTAGCTGGCGCAGCGGGTCTCCTCTCACACTCCAGCGGTGGGGGTTGGTCTCTCGCTCGTCGCTCGGCGCGATCTTGAGCGATCTGCTCGAGAATGCGTTGTCGAGCGAGATTGTTCTCCATCTTTTCGCGTTTTCGCTCCTCCTGTGTTATAATAATGAGCGAGTTGGGAATACAAACCGGTTTTAATCGTGACCGGTTTCGGTTAGACATCAAAACTCAATCAAATACCTACTTTTAGCCCTCTGATATCACTGTAGGTTAGGATGGATTGATTTTTTGACGTGACAACGTCTTATAAATTGGTTTGCCGGGTGACACTTCAAGAAACTGCGTTACGCTCCGCTCACGTTATGCGCTCACAATGAGAGCGAGTGAGAGGCACGCGTCACTTCCACTCGGGCATGGTTAGCCCGCCTAAGAGCGAGAGACACAGACATAAAAAGTGAAAGTCGTTGTCACGTAAAACTTTCGCCCGTATACCGACTTTACAGGCAACCAATTTTTTTTTTATTTTCGGATTATCATTAAATAATCTTTACGAATCGAGACTATGTGGCTAGAGAAACAAAAACCATTACGAACATTTTTGGATATTTTATCATTTTGGACCTCATTTAGAGGCCGGAAGATCGTCCTTATTTTTAGGCTACGTTCACACGGCGTCATTTTTCTCGTATACCGTATACGTGATTTTATCGGATATTGTAGTGACACCCAAATTTGTATGGCAATTTTTAAAATCGTTCACACGGCGTCTATACGAGAAATTCGCGTATTCGAGACATATTTATTGCCGTATACCGTAGGGTCTTACCACCGGGAATGCGAGATTCTCTACCCGATATTATCGAATGCGATACTCAGTGGCGCTTAACATTACGTTGAGAAGTTCACACGGCCAAACTGGTTTCTCGTATACGAGACACACGTGGCGAGGGCATTAAACATATGGCAAGTTTCATTTTAGTGCTGACGCAGATTCTCATGTTGGTGTTAGTAAGTGGCAAGGTGGTCTGCTCCAATCTTGATAATAAATTGTCAAAGCTGCTTATTGACATTCGAAAATAATTAAAAAAGACACGTTCATCATTTCTGAGCTCTTAAAAAAAACGATTCAAATCTTCTTTCTCGGCAAAATCCCGTTTTTAATAAAGGATGGACCCAATATTTTCTCGGACGCCGATACTTCCCCCTCAAATACCAAACCAAAACCAATATACAAGAATTGGAATACGGGGATCCATGCCGGCGTGTGCTAAACGACTGAATGATGTGGCGGCAAGTTGCATCGATATGCGATATAACGCCGTGTGAACGGCTATCACGTATACGGGGAGACCGAATACGTGAAAAAAACGAATAAACTGCGCACCGTGTGAACAGCCGTCCCGTATACGGTAAAACCGTATGCGAGAAAATATCGAATCGAATAGTCGCCGTGTGAACGTAGCCTTAAGGTTTTTTTAAGAAAATTCAGATGAGCGTGGATATTTTCTCTTTTACTTTTATGGATGACCAAAATAAAGATTGTTTTGCATTAATTTTGGATTTGCGTGGTTTAATTATATGAACATTGTTAGCAGTATCTCCAAAAAATGATTTTCAACTTTGAGGCTCTTGCGGCAGTACTTCCCGAATGATTATCGGAAAAAGATATATTGTTGAAGATGTTACCTTTTAGTTAGGTTATTCTTATAGAGCCGCGTTTCAGAAATTGTTGAAAAAAAAATTTTGATTCATACATTGAAGTATGAAAAAAAAATTTTTTTTCGGATTTTTTGAAACGCTGGCCAATAAAATGATGGTCGTAATAAGCTAATAAGTAACATTCTTTAACAATATATCTTTTTCCGGTAGTCATTTGGCAAGTACTGCCCGCAAGAGCCTCAAAGTTGAAAACCCGGTTTTGCCGATAATGGTTATACTTTTCAAGTAATTAAATTGTGCAAATACTAAAATTATGATAAATAATGTTATTTTGTTTCTACATAAAAGTAAAACTGTCTTGTGTCTCTAGTCACGAAGTATCGATCCATAAAGATTATTTTATGAATTTCCTAAGAAAACTAAGAAAATCGATCCACCCTACTGTAGGTATACCCTTGGAGGGCGTCCGATGCAAAATTTTATAATTTTTATTTCATTCCTGGCAATAAATGATACTTAACTTTATTAAGAACCAGTTTCCACAAAAAAACGGTTTTTATTCACTATTTGTAGTCATTTTAGGAATTGATTAGCATATTTATTTATACCATATTCTGTTTAATCCTTAAACCATTAGTCAAAAGAATCTTTAAAAAAAGTAAACAAACATGGCTGACATTCCATTGCATTTGACGTCTTTGACACATATCGTGAAACACGTTCGCAGATATATTTTTACGTTAATACTAATAAATATCAAGAAAAGATCTCTAATGGAGACGATTGAGAATAGACGAGGAATGATGTTGGGGCACCTGTTACGACATGACAATTATATTACAACTGTAATTGAAGGAAAAGTGGAAGGGAAGAGGGGCCGAGGGAGGCCAAGGCGAGCATTTTTGGACCAAGTAAAGGAGAAAATTAATTAAGTGTCGTATCAGGAGCTCAAAACAGTAGCAGGACAACGAACGGAATGGTGTTTACTCCACCGACGAAGAGCCAGACTCTTAAGTAGAAGAAGAATAACTAATAAATATCAATATTTTTTACTAAAATTGTATGTGAACTCAAAGTTTGACGTTTTTAGTTGGTAATAATACCAAGATTGTCTTCTAAAAGTGCGTGATTAAGGAATAATGCCAGTTTTTAGGTTTATTTACATTTTTTTCCGATTCTACTCACGAATGGTATAGGGCAAGCGGGAAAGCATGACTTTTTACTAAAAATTAATATTTAAAAAAGTTATACAAATTATAGTGAATAAAAAATGTATCATCTGGGTTTGGTCTCACGAGTTCAAATTCAAATAAGATTATTATAATTACCTGCATTTGTTTGAGCTCCTGGTCCGCCTGCCATTTCTTAAGCTCCGCCACCCCTTGCCCGATGTTGCGTCGCTCTTTCTCCTTCTCTTTCTCTAGCTACAGAAAATAATGAGATGAGACAAAAATCAAGAATGGTAGATTAAAACGGCTAGTGGAGGCCTGTGGTTTCTATTAGCGTTGAAAATTTCCGGATAAGATAAGTTTCTTTCAAAACAGCATAGAAAAATGAATGAGAGTTTCCATTTTAATTTTCAACTCTAAACCAATGTGAATTGGGTCTAATTTTAGCTTATACCGGGAGAACGCGATGTCACCGAGGAAAAATCAATTGAAATAGATGGAAAGGTCGACAGTGACAGTTCCATTGATAATTTCTGTAAAAAAATAATACATTCCCGAAAAATACATTTGATTTTTTCCGACATTTTCAATTCTATTTGCTATACATATGGTTGTTTACCCTCGTAAGGCCCAATGTACAGTCGACGTCAAAGATATCATACGGTTTAGGTGCCAAAAATATATTTACACGACTTTATTGCCTTGACATTAAGGTCGTGTAAATATATTTTTGACACTTAAACCGTAATGATATCTTTGACGGCGACTGTACATAGTTGTTGCAATCCAATTTGAATCTTTCATGAACCAATTAAAGTTGAATGTCTTTAGTGTTTCTTTGCTTTTTGCGACAAGCCAAATTCTTACAAGGTTCAAATTAAAAATAGGAATAGTATCTATGGTGGGTGTTAGGAGGGTAACATCTACCTATCTAAATATTTTATCATCATCATCATCAGCAGCCTATGATAGTCCACTGCTGGACGTAGACCTCTCCTATTAACTATGCGTATAGACGCATTAGGAGGTAAATGCCCATAATCGCCACGCTGGGCAAGCGGATTGGCGATCGCAGTAATGTGTCCACTATGATGACGCTGCTACCCATCATCAATCATTTATTAAATGATGGTCAGTGACACTTCAATGCCTTAGAATATTTTATGTGGCAATTACTCCTATTTTCATGTGTACACGTGATTTTTAGAAACGGGTATTTCTCGTATGGTTTTGTGAATTATCACAGTCACGTACGTACAGAAAAGTAACGTTACCTAAACGTAATTCTCTATATTTATATAAGTGGCTGCCAAGTTGCCAATCGCTAACACTTAATCGTCAATCGTAAACGAAAGGCAGCTAACTTTCGTTGTCGCACTAATATGAAAGAGTGGCAGAGAGGGAAAACTACGATACGTTACTAAGCGTTAGCGATTGGCAACTTGGCTAAGCATCCTGAAAACCTTTAACTTTCGAACACGATCGTCACACACTTGTCATACTCATCATCATCATCATATTCAGCCGTTATTCGCCCACTGCTGAGCATAGGCCTCTCTTCTTGTACGCCACTGGTCCCGGTCCTGAGCTAACCTCATCCAAAAGTGATCGTAAGAAATAACCAAATAACGTAATATTAAAAAAAGAAAAAACAACAATACACGCCATATAAAGGGCACCATGGAATAAGCTAGAAAATGGAAAACTGGTAATGCATTAATTTAAAACTTGATCGATCGCGTAAGAATGGTAATTACCTGTCGTTCTTTCTCTTCTTTCTCCTTCCTCTTGGCTTCTATGAGAGCTTTAGCCCTCTCCATCTTCTCTTCTGTGCTTAACACGCTCTCTGTGGATGGTAACTTCGGTTCTGGCTCCTAAAACAAAGGAGTAACAAGGCTTTTCATAATCATAATTTGTGACATATTTTGTCAGCCTCCGAAGCCTAGTTGGTAGTGACCATGCCTACGAAGCTGGAGATTCCGGGTTCGAATCCCGGCGAAGGCATTATTTGTGTATTTATTTATCATAATTTATCATAAATATTTGTTCCTTGGTCATGGCTGTCTATGTATTTAAGTATCTGTTATACACATCGTCGCCTAGCACCCACATCACAAGCCTTAATTGGGCTTACCGTGGGACTAGGTTGATTTGTGTAAGATGTCCCGAGATATTTATCTATTTATTTTATATTATTGCTTATAGATGATACGAAGACCACGAACCGGCACGCGAACCCTGTAAAGTGCTCGAAACGTCGGGGTGAAATTTAATTTAATTTTTAGTTTTATTTCACGTCTTTATAGACCTAATAATAAATGTACCTTCTGTGGAACGTCCGGGCTCTTGCTGGAACCGGCACCGTCGGCCCGCGGGCGGCGGACGCAGACGCCATCGTTACAGACTACCTCTTGGTCGTCCAGTTTCGTATAGTGTAGTCTGTAGTTACGTCACATAATAAATGTACCTTCTGTGGAACATCTGGGCTCTTGCTGGAGCCGGCACCGTCGGCCCGCGGGCGGCGGACGCAGACGCCATCGTTACAGACTACCTCTTGGTCGTCCAGTTTCGTAAAGTGTAAAAAAATAATGAAAATATCCAACAAATATCAAAATACGAATAGATACTCAATGGTCATTCCAAATTTAAAGTTTTTTTTTCTTTGTGAGCTCGCGACATGTAACTTATTAAAATCCTTTTGAACTTAAATAAAACGTTCCAAATTCAAATGTCGTGTTCGAAAAGTGTAGGTAATACTTTTTTAAATATTGACCTTGCAGTAGTAGGTAGACACTTCACAGTGGATGTAATATGAGGAATGGTTTTCTTAAATTTGACTAACTTCTGCTGTTCAGATTTTTTTATCCAATACAATAAAATTGTCTACGCGTGAAATCACGTCGATCCGCGTCAAATTTTTTTTTATCAATTTTATTAATTTTTAGGTACAACTCGCAATTGACCAAAATTTTGAAAATGCCAAATTTATTATCTCAAAAAAATACCTAATGTCTTCTAAGACAGCTTCCTTGTATCTTCTATAGTTTTCGATTTCCCCGTACTGTCCCACTTAAAAAAAACACTCTGTATACGTCACATAATAAATGTACCTTCTGTGGAACATCTGGGCTCTTGCTGGAGCCGGCACCGTCGGCCCGCGGCCGGCGGACGCAGACGCCATCGTTACAGACTACCTCTTGGTCGTCCAGTTTCGTATAGTGTAGTCTGTAGTTACGTCACATAATAAATGTACCTTCTGTGGAACATCCGGGCTCTTGCTGGAGCCGGCACCGTCGGCCCGCGGCCGGCGGACGCAGACGCCATCGTTACAGACTACCTCTTGGTCGTCCAGTTTCATATAGTGTAGTCTGTAGTTACGTCACATAATAAATGTACCTTCTGTGGAACGTCCGGGCTCTTGCTGGAGCCGGCACCGTCGGCCCGCGGGCGGCGGACGCAGACGCCATCGTTACAGACTACCTCTTGGTCGTCCAGTTTCGGCACCTTCGCGGCTGGGCCTTGGGGTTCTATTTAAAAAAAAAGTTTATCAAAGTGGGTACAGTCAAAGACAAAATAAAGTGTATACAAAAATGTTCAAAAATATGTCCCACTGCACTCTAATACCGTGTAATAAGAACGTCGTAACATATTTATGAGCGGATTCTTTCGATACTTATTTTTGCACTTGACTGTACTAGAGTTGGTTAAGTTAAGATTCAAGTCCAATTTCAGGACTAGATTCATTTATTTTTTCTTATCATTAATTGATTACAGCTCTGTCTATAGCAAATTCAACGAGACCAGCCCCATACAAAAGCAAAATAGTTTTTCGCTCAAAATATTTTTTTTTATAATCACAATACGATACTGATGGGCCTTTTAGAGATTATAGAAAGTGTATGAAAAATCGTAACTCAGCGGAATAAAAAAAACTACCATACTATTTTCTCCTCATTATCAGCCTATGATAGTCCACTGGTGGACGTAGGCCTCTCCTATTAACTATGCGTATAGACGCATTAGGAGGTAAATGCCCATAATCGCCACGCTGGGCAAGCGGATTGGCGATCGCAGCAATGTGTCCACTATGATGACGCTGCTACCCGTCATCAATCTCCAATCAAATAATGGTCAGTGACACTTCAATCCCTTAGTCGACTCTTACGACACCCGCAGGAGGAGTTGTGGTGGTGACAAATGTATTCTTTCTGCCGTCACCACACGGCTATTTTCTCCTACAGGGATTAAAAAAGTTTGTAACAGACAGGCATGATGAATGGCAAGTCAAATCGTTTTCTTTTTTTAACTGTCAAAACAATCGCCACTATGAACTTTTATATGAAATACACAAAAGTGACGTCACATTTGTATACTGCCAAATGACCTACTCTTTTAAGTTTTTTACAATTTATTAAATAGAAGTTCTGTGTAAAAAATGGTGTAATCTACATTTTAGTAATAATTTTTTGGGTATTAAGTTGTGGATAATATGTAATAATTTATTTTGACTACAGTCATCATCCCTGGTTGGCTACCACCGTACATTCGGTGTAAACGCCCGTGAAATGACTTACCTTCGTGTTTGCCGTGTTTCGGGGTCAGCCGGTGTATTTACCAGCATCTAGCGGGCCAGCAAGGCGGTGGCAACTAACAGGTTACTGATTGTCTCCTGTTCGTTGCCGCCGCGATTTGGGTTCTACTTTTCACTTACGATCAGGTGGAGTGGAGCCACTTTGTTGTGCCAACGTTATTTTTATTGGGTCGGCAACGCGCATGTGACACCCTGAGGTTGCAGGCGCCCATAGGCTACGGTGACTGCTTTCCATCAGGCGGGCCGTATGCTTGTTTGCCACCGACGTGGTATATAAAAAAAGTACAAAAAATGAAATAAAATAGAAATTGTAAAATTGACCAATAAATCAAAAAAATTGCCCCTAAAATGTTTACCACTGTTTTCGTTAGACCCTCTATATGTTGAAATACCTGGTTCCTTTACAGGGGCGGTGGGCGGTTCTTTACTACCCCCCGGAGTGGGGGTGGACTCAGAAGTCAGCAGATTGGCAGTCTGCTCCTTGATGTTGGGCCCCTGTGCTGATTTGTCTTTGTCTGGCAGAAAAAGAATAGTAGATTGTGTCACAAGGGATCAAAGTTATATATTT
>JALPQI010025640.1:0-22771 GCA_025490895.1 Thaumatotibia leucotreta
TACTAGAAATAAAATAATTTATAATGAAAATAACCGGTTCAAGACCTAATGGGATATCGAAAATAGAAAATTTCGAGCACCCGTCTCACTTACCCATGCCCATGCTACGCCTTTATTGTACCGGCAGAAACATAATTATATTCTATTCTCTCTTTACAATAGCTATTCTCTCTTTTTTGCTGTAACTATATGAATTTGGAAATTAAAACTAGGTACATTATATTCTGTTCAACCAGTTTGTCAGTTAGAAGCAGGCAAAAATTCAAATTTTCAACGGACAACCAACTCTTCCCTCCTACATTTTTTTTAATTTGCTGTCTTTTTCTACTGACAAGCTGGTTGGACAGAGTATATTAAGTAGGTTTTATGATATGGGATTATATCGCGCATATTAATATACCTAACTGGTGAACCATAGGTTAGGTAGCTAAAATACTTTTCATCACACCTGTTCGGTAAGTACGCCAATGCGCTGCGGCGATCCGCGCCGTAGATGCGTCATTACACCCTAGGGCAATCAAGGATTTTCATACAACATTAAGTCGCACTAGCGCGGCGGCCGCACGCGCCTGGATTTCTGTTATAAAGGTGCGTTCAGACACTTCAGACCAAAAGAGCATTCGCTGTTCTAACCTCCCACTCTACGAAATTCAAACGTTACACAAAACGTGATTGGTTGATTTCGTAGAGCGGAGGATAGAACAGCGAATGCTATTTTGGTCTGAACGCACCTTAAGAATGATAAATTTAAGTCATCCCTGATTTTGAGAAATGATTTAGATCATTTTAGAGTAGTTTTGTGAAAATATATTGTTTTATTTACTTTTTTTGCCTCACAGCATTGTGTGTGCTACGGGCGGTACAGGAATTATGACTTCGTGTGAAGTAAATTCGGCTTGGGGTTTACTTTCACACTCGTTCACGATTTCTTATTTACCGCCCTTAATACACAATGTACTTTTCATCACACTTGCTGCCTAAAGCGTGCCATTGTTTGCGCGCGCAGCGGGAGTAATAGAAAAGTGAAATTCCCTAGGGACTAATAGAAATGTCAGTACGTCATTTTAATAATGTTATTTCTTAAAACTTCTTTTTTGTCGGCAAGTGTGATGAAAAACATTGTATGCATCACGGTGTAATGCCCGACATGTTACATTTATTCTGTAGTAAATCAAAATTCAAAAGCCCGTTTATAATTATTCAGACCGTGATTTTCCTTGCGAAATTTTGAACTTCCGACTAACTTTGTAAAGTTTCTTATAAATGATATAAATAATCAAGCGGGACGTACATTGGTATCTTGAGTCTCTTAGTAGTAGTAGCCTGTAGACGTTTACAAATCCAGATGTGTCACATGAGCGTAGCTGACTTTCTAAAACAATAGGAATATTCACTGTGTCGCCGGCAAAAGTAGACCGATTAATTGCTACTTTAGGTCCCCTGTAACCATTACCTACTCGCACAGACAACACCTTGTCTGTGCCTACTCGTCATCATCATCATCATCAGCCTATGATAGTCCACTGCTGGGCGCAGGCCTCTCCTATTAACTATGCGTAGGTATAGACGCATTAGGAGGTAAATGCCCATAATCGCCACGCTGGGCAAGCGGATTGGCGATCGCAGTAATGTGTCCACTATGATGATGCTGCTGCCCATCATCAATCTTTTATCAAATAATGGTCAGTAACACTTCAATCCCTTAGTCGACTCTTACGGCACCCGCAGGAGGAGTTGGGGTGGTGACAAATGTATTGTTAGCGCCGTCACCATACGGCTTACTACCTAATTGCGGCTTAATACCTACTCGTATTTTCAATTTATTAGACAATAAAATGTTCTTGGGACTGATACAAGTAATATCGTATACCAATCGTCACTAGAATATAAAAAAAAAACAAATATTGCTGACTTCCCATATCATTTGACGTCTTTGACACATATATGTCGGGAAACTTGTTCGCAGATATATTTTTACGTTAATATTAATGAAAATCGATAATTTTAACTAAAAATGTATCTGAACTCAAGATTTAAGATTTTAAGTTGATAATAAAACCACGATTATGTTTTAAAAGTATGTGATTGGAATGGAATACAGTAACACCCCGCTTTACGCGAGTGATGTGTTCCAGATAAAATCACGTAAAGCGAATTTCGCGTATATCGGGGTCTTGTAATAAAGTACCAAACTCAAGCATTTTCGTTATTTTTGCGTATTTGTAGTACACTTGTTTTACTTATAACACTAAATAACGTAATAAAGTTATTGTTAGAAGGTAGAAGAATGTGATCCGAGATGGCGCGATGTGCCGCGCGCAAGATAATATCCAAGCAGAGCAGGATACTTAGCCAAGTTGCCAATCGCTAGCGCTTAGTAGCATATCGTAGTTTTCCCTCTCTGTCACTCTTTCATATTAGTGCGACGAAGACAGCTGCCTTTCGCTTATGATTAAGCGTTAGCGATTGGCAACTTGTCTAAGCACCCAGATATCAATTTACTTACCTAAATATTAAAACCGCGTTATATAATAGCGAATCCGCGTTAAGCGGGGTATTACTGTAATGCAAGTTTTTAGGTTTGTTTTCAGGTTTGTTTTTTTTTTGTTTACTGACGTATGGTATACTCTTAGGTAGGTATTTAATTACTTATAATTTGTTGCGTCTAAGAATGTGTACATAATTCAATATTTGCGTATGCATGAAAGCAAACTTTTAGGTAAGTCAGTTACGTAGATAACGGTGCACGTGCTAGTTGTAATGGATTACTATTCTTATTTAAAGAGTTACGTTTTAATAAGGTCCAGCAAGTTACTGAATTTCGAAGCCTAATGGTAGTTTGTAGGCGTGTCGAAGCGTTTGCGGTTTTTAAATTACCATTTCACGAAAAACCCCAATAAGAACGTATTTTCTACTCGAAAAATTGTTACCATGACGTACTAATGAGATATAGGTTAGGTTCAGGGAAAGAGACAGAGATATACGACCCGTATAGCCATGTCCCTTTCTCTCGACCTAAACTGAATCGCATTAGTACGTCATGGTAACCCCCCAGAACAGGTTAAAAAAGTAATTAAATTTTTAAATTGTTATCTCATGGCACGTGGCACTATTTAATATTATTTATTTATTAAAGCTACTTTCCTACGGAACTCTAAAAAGGCTTTCTTCGACCTAATATCCTTGTTACGTCCTGAACTAATTGAATATAACAACATTCTCGGGCACCTTGTTGTGAAACACAACAAGAAACAATTCGCGATATCCAGGTAGAGCGAGTTTGTACTATATTATGTGCATAATTACTTTAGGTACAGTTAACAGCGGAATATGTACTATATGTAGGTTTACTGGTTGACACTTTTACTAATAAGTTTCATGGAATATGTACAGTCGACGTCGAAGATATCATTACGGTTTAGGCGCCAAAAATATATTTACACGACCTTAATGTCAAGGCAATAAAGTCGTGTAAATATATTTTTGGGACCTAAACCGTAATGATATCTTCGACGTCGACTGTACATATGTACCTACCTTTATTAGTAGGTATTTGCTTGTTTAGCTTTTTCACCACAGATCAAATAATAATACTAGTATTTTTCACTCTCAGGGACACCTAATTATTAATTAGCGTGAAATTAAAATAAAAATAAACTTAACTTTAGTCAGGTTTGTAACGACAATTAAGAACTAAATTACAATAAAAACACTGTTTTGGTATTAATTGTATAAACTATAAGCGATACTACAATATAAAAACTCCGACCAAGCTTAAATTCTCAAAGATATTAGGTCATTACCTATGATATGGCGTTTTGTATGGAGAACTAGGTACTTAAAAAGTACAAAAAAAAGATAAAACAATTTGAGTTGTTTCACAAAAATATGCCTTATCTTGTTTTAACATAAACTTTAGACACCTAAAGTCGAGACTGCGTACTGTAGATGTTTGTGAGCACTTTGTTCGTCCACATTTTATCGACAGCCTACTCCGCATCATTTGCAAATGCACCCGACTAAGTAGTCAATTACAATTAAGCTCACATTGCCTAAGCCTAAACACAGTAGTTGCATAGTAAAATAGAGTTAACTAAGTAATTGTTTAGCCGTCAGTGTCGCGCGGTCCGGCAGAATAGACGCACGTCGAAGCCCGAATTAAAAAAAAAAAACTTTAAAAATCATTTTGATATTCGGTGTCGCTGTGTTATGTGGCATTTATTGTGATTGGTGTGAATGAGTTGGATATTTATTCAGATCGTTGTGTTGGTAAGTGCAGTTATTTTTTTATAAGCAGCCATAGCAACAGGCTTTTTGTGTTTTCAGGTTGCCAAACGACTGATAAAGAAGAGTTATGGTTTTTGAGTGTGTGTTTGTGTGCATCATCATCATATCAGCCGAAAGACGTCCACTGCTGAACATAGGCCTCCCCCAAAGATTGCCACAATGACCGGTCCTGCGCCGGTTTGTGTGCATGCTGCATTCTAAATAGTTTTCAAGTAGGTTGGTATTTATCTACCACTAATAAAATTTAACATAACGGGCAGATAAATATTAAATATTTTTATTTATTTAAATACCTATCATATTCTTTTAATTGCTTGAATTTAATGTAAAATATGAATACAAAACAAAAATTCTACTTGTGTTACTGCATAAATTAAATATAATTATTTTAATACAATGTATAGGACTTAGTTTTTAAGAGTATGTTATCTCGACATATTATTTTAAGCGAGTAACTCTATCTACACGCTACTATTTTCCAGAATCCAGATTTAGTGGCCTTATCTGACGTTAATTGGTGAAAAGTAGAGTTCAAAAATTGGCACAGACAAGTTAAGACTGCAGGGGTTAGTAATTTTAAAAATATGTAATCAAGTCACACTAAATAATGTTATATTAACCTACACGCGAAAATGTGTCCTTTTGTCCGTGTGTATTTCATACTTAAACCTCTGAATTTTGGTTTGGTGATAGTTTTCTCCATGGAAAGTATTGTTATTTATTAAATTTATTTGTTAATATTTTTGTCATAATTTAGGCTATGAACTAACATATTAACATAAATATTTTTGATCGTCGGCTATATCATCAGTCTTATATTAGGTAGGTAGTTTCCTTTAGCTACGAGTAAGGCTTCTTAGTTCGGGGTTATGGGTTCACTCGACGTAATGTGTCCTACTAATGATTTCTCGGGACATGCGTCTGATTTATTATTACTTAATATAAAAAAATATAATTATGTAGGTATATTGAGAGTACAAATTATAGTCCCATTCAGATAAATTTTCATTTTATGCAAAGGACTCAATAAGGTGCATTCCACAAAAAGTCAACTTTGTCGGGAACGTGACGGCTATGACAGCTACCTTAGAAATATATGGAAAGTCCGAGAATTCTCTATAAATACAAACACCCAGTTATATAATTAAGATACACCAAAAATTGTATTCGTAACTCTCGTAGATGTTCTTGAAGAACGGCGTCACGTACCCGACATGCTCGTGGAATGCACCATAAGGCGGTACCACGGCATTACAAGACATCATCGCTTTGATTTTTAATTCTAGTATTCTGATTTTCTTTGTTACATCAGTACCTACATAGTATACCACAAAATCGCTTTCTCTGTCCCTATCTCCCTATAGTCCCTATGTACGCTTAAATCTTTGAGACTACGCAACGGATTCTTTGCGGTTTTTTTAATAGATAGAGTGATGCAAGAGTAAGGTTTTGAGTTCGTATTGTACCCGTGCGAAGTCGGGGCGGGACGCTAGTTTTGTTTTATAACAGATATAACATCCAATGTGAGGAGCACCGTAACATAATACACCCGATTTAAAAAACCTATTTTAACCCTTAATTCGATACCGGGTAAAATACTAGACATCCCACATACAAAAATCTACACAAGAAACCAAAACGCTGAAGCGAAAACTAAGCAGTATAAGTGTATTGCATAATGATTATTATTCTGAAAAAAAATGTGTCGAGCCAACAGAAACGCTAGTTTGTCATAAATCGCCGCCAAGATACCCAATTGGGAAGGACACGTCGCCCGGCCTAACGTTAACAATTTTTTTTTTCGTAATTTTGTATGATAAGGTATTGTTTAATTTGCACATCTATTGAACTAAATACTTGAAGTACATATTTCTGTTCACTTGAAACTTCTAACACAGTTCATCAATGAGTTTATTACTTGCAAAGTAGAATGTCTAGTATTTTTCCCGTTGGCAACTACGCCATGTTTTATGTTGTTGTTGCTATGTCCAGTATTTTTCCCGTTGCCAATGATACGGTGTTTTAACTATGGCCAGTATTTTTCTCGTTGCCAATGTTGCCGTGCTTCATCAACACATTATAATTTCGAGTAAAACCACTCAAATTAAATGAAAATGGGACACTTTTTATGTGAAAACCAGTACTAAGTGACCTGCAATAACATCTATATCATAATATCGCTATATGGCCATTTTTTTACATACTACTCATAACGACGTAGGTACTAATAACGAAATAGATCTTCGCACTCAATGAGCTTTTGCTGCCCAACATATCAAATAATTATTATTTATTTTATATATTATTTTTATGTAATGTATTTCTAATAAAGCTGTGTGATTTCAAGTCCAAAAAAAGTTTCCTAGATGCCGAAAACTCAGACGAGGAAGATGCTGCACAGCAGTACAGAAAACAGCATATTTTCAGTGACTCCCAGTATTGATTTTTCATTGGAGTGACTTAATTTATTTTATTTAAGTCCAACAAACATGTAAACAAAAGTCAATCTGAAAAAAGTTTTGCTTCCCGTATGATAAAGGCATCATTCGGTTTCGGACATCGCTGTTGATTATGCCATGAGCCAAGTAAACTAAGCCGCTCTAAATGCATTGATTTTACTAAATTGTGAACCTTAATCGTAGAACCTGTGAACTACAAATGGAAAAAAGATACACTGAAATCAAAGGCTGACATAGAACCACGAGAATTTATATTTACCATTTATAAAAACTTATATTATTCTATGTCAGCCTTGAATTTCAGTGTCCCTTTTTTTTTCATTTGTAGTCCACAGGTTCTAAGATATTACTACTTACTTATTGAAATTATAAGTTTTTTAATAAGGATTTTGACATAAAATATCTTGTTTCATATAATATATGTAAAAAAAAATTAAAAATATAATAAACTAAATTAACCGTACAATTGGCAATGGCAAAAATACTGGACGTTCAAGCCCAATACCTATTCACTGTATAGTTGGCAACGTGCAACATACTTGACATATGATTTCTGAAAAACTATCCATAAGCGATTTTTTTTATTAATTTTCTGTTATTTAAAATCATATAAATAGGCATAAAAACTATAGTTTTATGTATTTTTTCAAAAAAAGTATCGTTGTCGATTTAAGGGTTAAATACTATGGAAAAAAGTTACCTATGCCCTGTAGAGTCGCCTACCTTATTGTCAATATCGGGGTACGTAAAAAAGAGGGTTTCCTTTGCCAAGCAGTGAGATACTGTATACAGTGGATAGGTCCGAAAGTAAATAATAATTATAATTATTATGGGACGTTCTTAAGCTGCATTCAGAACAAACGAGCAACAAAAATGCTTGTTTGGTCTGAATGCACCTTTACACATATCGACCTTTTCTAACGATCAACTCAATTAATGCTTGTGTGAGAACTGTGAGATCTAAGAAATGATGTATTATAATACGAGTAGATACTAGATATATATACGACTAGATACCACAGACATAGAACAAATATTTTACGATAAATCCTCACCGGGATTTAAACCCTCCTCCAGTTTCGCAGTCAGGGTCACTGCCAAATAAAAACTAAAAATGTCAGTATACACGATGGCATGGCTAGCCCCTCGTCGATACAGTAACCTGATCTTGGTAACTGTAGCGCGCTGGTGGGGAAAGCGACCTAGCTCGCCGCAAACAGTTATTGCTTCAAGAGTTCCAAGGCACGAGTGTATTTGGGCCGTGTATTCAGAAATAAAGGGCAATATCAACTACGGCGGCCGTGTGGTGACGGCAGTAAGAATACATTTGTCACCAACTCACCACCCCAACTCTTCCTGCAGGTGTCGTAGAAGTCGACTAATTCAAATTCTAATTATTTATTGCGATTCATGTTGTACAATAAGGTCTTAAGATTAGTTACACACGTAGACGTGTGCGCCGATGTCAAAATGGTCGGCGGCGGCGTTTGCTGAAAAGTCGGCGGCGGCGGCGTGATTTCGGCGTGAAATCGGCGTCAAGGTCACGTGAATATAAAAGCGGAATTCGATCGTTATCTTTATTATAATTGAGATAAATACAATATAACTATTCAATTAACACCACCAATGACCACCTTAACCACCATCTGATGAAAAGATAACAGTTTTCTCTTCCCATCATGTTCTAAAGCTTGTCCACGAAATAAAGTAGCCATTAATCCCATGTCAGTAGTTCTAACAGCCAACCGTAAATTGATTCTTCTGTTTTATGTTTAACAATCCAATATCCAAAAGCATTCGCTTAAAAGTCGTCAAAATCGAAATAACTTCAGATAATGCTTAATACAAAAGTTCACGCCCAAAAAAGTGCGATCTTCCGAGATAATTTCCACTATGTTAGACTTGAAATAGTTAATTAAAATTGTAGACACGAGATTTAAAGTTTGTTATAGTATCGATATTGTAATTTAGTTAAGACCCATTGGGAAAGTAAATGACCCAAAATGGTAAAATAAGAAGAAATATTGCTACTCGTAAAATTCAGAAGTTTAAATAAAAGTCCATAATTATGGAGGAGAAATTCATACAAATATCAACCACAGCGTCCGAGAAGAAAGGCAAAGAGCCCTTCTTTCTAATAATATCCATGCAAAGGTATGGTCTCATTAAAAATAATAATTATACGCCAATGTGTACTTTATTTCGTGGACAAGCCTTAAAAAAACTGGGCTTGGACTAACTTCGTTATATGATAATAATACATAGGTAATGATACGTATTATCTGCCGATGGACATTAGGTCCTCAAATTCCCTATCATAGCATGCCATAAGGATAAATAGTGCGCAGCCCACATCCAATGGATTCCACCTATCTTTGCCAGGTTATCAGTCCATCATATTGGGAGCTTTCCTACGCTGCGTCGACAAGTTTGTGCTTGCCTTCAAGAAATCGCTTGCCCCAACGGCAATTTTACATGCAATATGTTCATCCCACTGCCACTTCAGGTCACACATTTTTTGAGCTACGTTGGTGCTTTCAGTTATTCTACGGCTCTCAACATTCCTATTTCAATCTTGTAGGGAACTCCTCTTTCCATCAATTAAATAGAGTGATGAGTGATCTATTTACTAAGCCCATATTTAGTTACCTATCACGTTTTAGAGCCGTAAGCCGTAAGTAACACTTGGTCGAAGAATTTCGTTTTGAAATATACTGCGGGATATTGGATGAGAAGATATTGTGCTGTCCGGCACTACTTTACTATTCATCATTTTCTCAAAGTTAGATCCACTTAACTGGACTAGCTTTCTGTCCCCGTATTCCGTGTATGTCCACATATTGGTCGACCTTTAGCTTAGACTAGATATTTCATATGGTCTTCGTTGATCTACGTTGCATCTTAAGCCCAACGCATTCAGGGGCTCTACAGACATCAATATAATAGTGATCAAGTTCTCCAAGGTTTCAGCCATAATTACTTTATAGTCGGCGAACGGAACGTGGGTGGTATAAATGATATACTCACTATTGATGTTGATGACAAAGCCCTTTCCAGACCAAAATCTTGAAGACATCTCCCTCCTCCTTGCTTCGTTTTCCTCAATGCTGAGGGTCGTGACCTCCTCTGTGGATCACATGGTTTCTTATAGTTGTTTTCCAGGCCTTTCGATCTTTTGCAACTTCCAAAGCATCATGGACCTGGGTGGAAAGTGATTTGCCAACCTGGTCGGACCATCGCATTGGGCTGCCCCTCTTTCCTTCCAACGACTCAGTAATCGTGAGCTTATCCAGATTGTCTACTGTTTTTCTGGCCATATGTCCGAAGAATTCAAGAACTCTCCGGAGGCATGTGGTAGACACTAGACAGTCTAACAGTTACTCCAATCTCACTGAGTATTGATGCGTTGGTCCGATGCTCAGTCCAAGATATCCCCAACATTTTCCGCCAGGCCCACATTTCGAAGGCATCGATGCGTTTCCTATCACCCGACTTTATTGTCCAGGTCTCGAATGCGTATAAAAAGATTGAAAAAACCAGAGCTCGCACTAACTATATTTTGGTTTTACGCGTAATGTTTCGGTCTCACCAAATCTTCTGCAGACATCTCCCAAAGCAACCAAAAACAGTTTTGACATACTGCAATGGTTTGGGTTTCGAATACCAGTCTTGGAGACGAACTGGACGCTACAATATAAGTACCGGTTGTCTACTTGGCTTACTTGTTCTATTGTTTGTTGGTTACTTGTTCTTTGGACACATAGCCCACAAACATGGAAGACCTGCAAAAACTTATTGTCTCAGGAAAGTTTGAAAGGAAAAGACCGAGCCCCATGCACTGGACAGACCAGATCCGCACCACACTCAACATTCAGGTTGCGGTCCACGCTGCCAATCGGGGCCGTAGGCGGAAGATCGTAAAAGCGAAATTAATGACTTGATTATCACGACCCCCGGCATTGTGGTATCGGCGCAAGGATGAAAAGTCTACCTGGTACCGATGGAAATAGTGTATAGTATTTGTTTATGAATAAGGGGTTAACCCCATTTGAATCCCCCATTTGATCGATTCAAATACTTCATAGGCCACGAACGTTACGGTTAACGTGGGGCAAGTTATACTTCTCGGTCTTCTGTATAACCTGACGTTGCTTGTGCAAAAACCGAACCCGAAACTTGTTCGGGAGGCTGGATGTCGTTGAGTATACACGTGTAATGAGGGACAGGCGATATGCTGATATTTTATGTCCTGTATAAGAGCATTAAGTAAATACATAAAGCAAATATGAAGCTTAGTACGAGTACTTAACCCATAAGAAATAAGTC
Source organism: Thaumatotibia leucotreta (assembly GCA_025490895.1). Taxonomy (NCBI): domain Eukaryota; kingdom Metazoa; phylum Arthropoda; class Insecta; order Lepidoptera; family Tortricidae; genus Thaumatotibia; species Thaumatotibia leucotreta. The sequence goes on from JALPQI010025640.1 coordinate 11,073, forward strand.
TGTTATTTAGTCAAGGCCACGCCGATTTCACGCCGACCATTAGTCGGCGGCGGCGGCGTGGCAAAAAAGGTCGGCGGCGGCGTGACGCCGGCGCGGCGCACACGTCTATTACACAGTTCAAACATGAGCTCTGATAGAGCATAGCAATTAAGGGATTTAAGTGTCATTGGCCATTATTATTTCATAAAAGATTGATGATGGGCAGCAGCGTCATCATAGTGTACACATTACTGCGATCGCCAATCCGCTTGCTCAGCGTGGCGATTATGGGCATTTACCTCCTAATACGTCTATACGGAGACGAATGTGAATGTGGTCCATATCTTTAGAAAAAAATGGGAAAATTTAAATATCAACTAAGTCTGGTGAGACTCGAATTCACGTAACTACTAATATTCCTCATTTCCCATTATATTTTCAAGGAAACTTCCGAATGTTTCTATATCAATTATGCCTAACCTGGCTGTTCACGGTTATGTTGCTTCAGAATATTAGCGAAACTATATGATCATCATCACGCTATCTCATCTTAGATATCATCAGTCCACTGCTGCACAATGCACATTGGTCTGTCCTATTATGCGTACGTTACTAGGCGCATTCGACGATTCGATTCTACGAGCATTCGCTATTCAAACCCCCTACTCTACGAAATTCAATCGTTACACAAAACGTGATTCGTTGATTTCGTAGAGTGGGGGATAGAATACTGAATGCTCGTTTGGTCTGAATGCACATTAATATTACGCATTTAGGAGGTAAATGCCCACAAACATCACGCTTGGCCAACAGATCGGCGATCGCAGTAGTGTGGCCACTATGATGATCAGAGATCGGAAAAATTTGCGTCATTGTTCACAATAATATGGACAGGACTCCAAAGTTGATTGAATAATTAATCATTTAATCATTCTCAAAAAATTACCTACATATTTGACACCGGTAACTATGAAAACCTTATTATTATTAAATAGTAACCTTAAAGCAAAAAAATCAAATTTTAAGAAATTATTCGTTTGATTATTCATTTAATAAATTTTGTAGTCATGTCCATATTATTGCGAACAATGACGCACATTTTTCCGATCTCTGATGATGATGCTGCTAGCTCATCATTTAACTTAGAAATCGTCAGAGATACATCAATCCCTGAGTAGACTATAACGACACGACACTCACGGGAAGGGTTGTGGTGGTGACAATAAATGTATACTTACTGCCTTATTACTTCTTTCTCACCACACAGATAGACTATAGGTACTAGCTACCGGGATCCCGGTATTGTCCATACAAAAATACCGGTATTGGAGTCCCTAATATGTTATAATACACACGATTGTTTACGGAACGGTTGTGCCACAATTGTGGTCAATTGATAGGACCTGCAGGATGTGAGATGAGAACTCACGACCATTGACACACAATAACTATAAGTGTCAACTTTAAGATGCATTACACACGAAGGGTTCCATCAAACGATTGATTTTCTTGCTGGCTTTGACGAAGCACCTTACAGGGCGACATCTGGGTTGTGGAACAAGAGTGAACCTGATAGATGGATAAATGTATTTAGACTATCTAGGGATTATATACGTACCTACTTACCTCCTATCCTATACAATTTTCACACTATAAAAGCCGGGCAAATGCAATCAAACTTGCGCCGAGAGAGTACCGTAGGGACGTACATGTGATGGAACGGTTTCTAGTGTAGTAATAGTAAATAACAATCTTAGTCTGATCTGGATGGATCCTGGAAAATCCCTGGGCAACCAACCTGCTTGTCTCTTTGCCTCGAGCTGTAGCCTGTTGCATAAGTACAGCCTAAAAGTCAGGTTCAAAATATCGTCGGTTGACAATAAAAAAACTATCACTATTCTTAGTAGGTAACGTCGTATGTCTGTTCTGAATCGGAACTGAGATAAGAGCTCACGTATTTGTTACTTAGTGAGTTTTGATTGTCAGCCGAAGCTATGTTAACAGTGTTTTTAGGCTGACTCGCGCTGTCGCGCTTTAATACTTTTTGGTTTCACATGTACAGTCACGTCTAATAATATACAGGGTGGTCCAAACCTTGACGTCAAAAAATTTTTTTTTGATTCCTCACGTCATGAGCTATCAGAATATACCCCATGTATGTTAGCCGATTTTTTGTAGTTTTCGAGTTATGAATTTTTGAAAAAAATTTTTTCAGAAATTCTGTAATGAAGAAATTTATTAATAAAAAAAAACTATTAAGTTTTTTAACTAGTTTCTTTTTGTAAAAGTATTACTACAAATAAAGCATTTACTGACAAAACAATTAGCGTCCTCACTTTGGGGTCGTTCTTGCGTTTCGTTCAAAAAACAACATTTTTTGAGAATCGTTTTTTTTCTTTTTTATGTCTTGTTGTTATATACTTAGATTGAAATACCTAATAATATAATAAATCAATAAAAGGCACATATATAACTATAACATTTATGAGTAAAAACGATGGAAAGGAATGAGCCCACCGAAGGCAATGAATTTTGCATGGAAAGTAATAAACACGCTTGGAAAGTAATGATAAACAAAGGGTATGATAATGAATTTAAGTGTAAGACGGTGAATTTAATTAATGTATATGTATACAAACAGGCATATTCAAATAATTCAACAAAAATGCTAAACAATCTTATAACAATAAATATAAAAAGATGTTTCTTGAAACACTTAAAGAAAACAATATTAAGCAAAAAATTAAGCTCTCAATAAATTTTGGAGCACATTTAACAGCTCTAACAATAATAGTTATGTATTACACTTTAATGTGTAAATAGTGTAAAAACCCCTCAGAATCTGTTCCATTCTGTCATTCACGATTGGATAACGCCAAAAGCTTGGAGCAGGAGTGTGGTGATGCTATTTTTCAAAAAGGGTGACACCACTCTACTGAAAAATTACAGGCCATCACACTCCTGAGCCATATGTATGTGTAGGTTCTCGAGAGTCATCACGAACCGTCTCGCACGTAGGCTGGATGACTTTCAACCTCCCGAACAAGCTGGTTTCCGAAAAGGTTTCAGCACCGTGGGCCACATACATGCGTTGTGGCAGGTTATACAGAAAACGGAAGAATATAAACTGCCCCTGTGCCTAGCATTCGTGGACTACGAAAAAGCCTCGATTCGATCGAAATATGGGCTGTGCTGCAGTCTCTTCAGCGGTGCCAAGTCGACTATCAGTATATCGAAGTATTGAAGTGCTTGTACAGAAACGCCACTATGTCGGTCCGCCTGCAAGACCAGAACTCGAAACCGATTCCAGTGCAGCGGGGTGTCAGACAAGGAGATGTAATATCCCTGTTCACCCAACACTGTTCACCGCTGCACTGGAAGATGTTTTTAATGTTATGGAGTGGGAAAGACGCGGCATCAATATAAACGGCGAGTACATCACGCAATGCAACTTTGATTTGCCGACGACATAGCCGTTATGGCTGAGACCGTTGAAGACCTCAGTGCAATGCTCGATGACCTCAGTAGAGCCTCCGGCCGAGTTGGTATGAAGATGAATTTGGAAAAGACGAAAGTCATTTTCAATGCTCAAGAAGTACCATCGTTACAGTCAGAGGCTCTACTCTCGAAGTTGTTGACGAGTATGTCTACCTGGGACAAACTGTTCAGTTAGGTAGGTCCAACTTTGTGAAAGAGGTAAATCGTCGAATCCGACTTGGCTGGGCAGCGTTCGGAAAGTTGCAAAAAGGCTTCTCATCGAATTTACCGCAGTGTCTTAGGTCGAAAGTCTTTGACCAGTGTGTGTTGCCAGTGATGACTTACGTTACGGTACGGAGACGTGGGCGCTTACTATGGGCCTGATCAAAAAGCTCAAAGTCACTGAAAGGGCAATGGAGAGAGCAATGCTCGGAGTTTCCTTGCGTGAGCGAATCAAAAACGAAGAGATCCGCAAGAGGACCAAAGTCGTCTGAGAGCAATGTCGGTGATTGCTCTCAGAATTGCCAGACTTAAGTGGCAGTGGGCTGAGCACATCGCCAGAAGATCAGATGGCCGATGGGGCCAGAAGTTGCTGGACTGGCGACCACGTACCGGAAGACGCAGTGTGGGCAGACTTCCCACAAGATGGTCCGACGACCTGGTCAAGGTCGCGGGAACCCGCTGGAAGCAAGCAGCGCAGAACCGGTCATATTGGCGATCATTGGGGAAGGCCTATGTCCAGCAATGGACGTTTTTTGGCTGAAATCTTCTTCATTGTTATTAGTACAGGAAGCATTGGTTATACTTGTCTGCCCAAATCCAAAAGCTAATGTTCCAATGTGTTTTTGGTGATCACATGGAAGGTAGCTAGTCAAGCAAATGAAACAGCTTAATGATCTTAAGGCCACACTGTACGGTAACTCTGTAGACCATAGCACTTGGTGAACTTTAATGGTTCCTTTAAAAGCAGGCACGTTAGTTGGATTTTTTTTTCTCTGGATGTCATTGTCGGGTATCACGTATATTATTTTAATCTCTTGGACGCTGTCACGAATTAATTTGACAAAATCTTCAAAACAGCCGACATCTCCAAGAAATCGAACAAATTCGTCTGCAGCTCTTTTAGTCACCGCCCCAATGCCATCAGCAGCGCCCTTTCCGTAGCCAGTTTCTTGGTAATTCCAACTTACAATAATTTTGAGCGAAGGAAACTGTAGGTGCAATTGCGCGATCATGTAGGATTAGCTGTATTACTATAACTGGTGATCTAGATCAAACAAATACATCTTATATAAATAGAATTGTAAAATGTAGGTACTTAAAATTAATGGTTAAGAAAACACTCATCACTTTCCATTGCTGCTCATTCCTTTCCGTGAGTTTTTTTCACTAAATAGAAAGGAATGAATTGGAAAGTAATGAATATTTGATCTTAGAACGTTAATTACTTGTGTTTATCTAGTGTGATATCTATTACATTTAATATTCAGGTAATAATTCATAATAAGAGTAGTAATCAGCTAAAACGCTTAAAAAGAAAACAAAATTTACTGAATTGGGCCCCGGACAGTAATGAAGCCAACCTCGTGACAAAATTCTCTCCGCGTCACAATATCGTAATTTTTTTCTTAATGAGTGGAGCTAAGTCCGTCAGCATCGGAGTGCGCTGACATACTAACCGGGGGGAAGACGTGCGAGCAGGACACAGGCCGTCAAAAGGGCCCGTGTTGTTCAAAACATGCATAGTCTTCATCGAGGAATGGAATGAAGATTTTGATGTGACAAAAGTAAAAGTTCGATTCTTGTAAGGTTCTAACTATCTTAAAAATATATCAGCGTCAATATTACTTTATTAATATATCACTTAACGCGACCAAAAGGTTTTTAATGCGTTCAAATTAAAAACTAGTTCGTCATAAAATTTCAAAGTTTTGGAAAGGTAGTTAGACTCAGGAAAGTAATGAAGATTCACTATGTATTTTCCTATTTACTTAAAAAATACATATATATCTATATAAGTTTTTTATGCAACCGAAAGTCCATTTAGGCTTCTATACATCCAATAAAAAATGGTATCCATAATTGGTAAATTAATAGCACTTTTCACTTTGGAATAGTGATTTTAACGAAACGCAAGAACGACCCTTTGATACAAGTAGGATAAAAAAATACCAAATTCAAAATTAATTATTAATTAAGGGAAAAGCTACACTGGCATCCAAAAAGCTCGGGGTGCTCAATAAAGCGAGGGGATACTTTACTCCGGGGCAAAGACTTCTGTTATATAAGTCGCAAGTCAGACCCCATATGGAGTATTGCTGTCACCTCTGGGCAGGAGCACCTGTATACCAGCTTGCAACCTTTGACTCGGTTCAGAGACGAGCTGTCCGAATAATCGACGATCCCAGACTCACAGGCGGTATTGAACCCTTAAGTCTAAGGAGAGACTTCGCCTCCTTATGTGTGTTCTATGGTCTGTACAATGGGTTGTGCTCTGAAGAACTGTTCGACATGATGCCAACGTCCACTTTTCATCATCGCACCGCTCGCCACCGACTGGGCGCTCATCCTCACACCTTGCAACCTAAATGGTCGCGCACCGTGCGGTTTCAGAGGAACTTCCTCCCGCGGACGGTCCGTCTGTGGAATGAGCTCCCTGCCGAGGTTTTCACGTTGGACTACAGTATGGGGTTCTTCAAAAGAGGAGTGTACAAGTTCTTATTGGGTCGGCAACGCGCATGTGACACCCCTGGGGTTGCAAGCGCCCATAGGCTACGGTGACTGCTTTCCATCAGGCGGGCCGTATGCTTGTTTGCCACCGACGTGGTATAAAAAAAAAAAAAAAATTTTACGCTAAAAACGCATCAAAATAGCATTAATGTACGTAAATAAAAAAATTAAACATATACCAAGGAATTTCCGTATTCTAAAGACCGCCCTAGACTTTGAGCTGTCGTAAAAGCAAAAAAAAAGTGATACTTAACGATGAGGATTTTTCGGAGTAGTCAGTCAAATAAACTTAAAAAAGCTTAAAATTTTAAAGAAGTAAAAAATGACTTGAATAACTACACAAATTGAGTTTTCGTGGTATTTTCTGTTTTTGTTTATTGATGAGAACAACAAAACAGACAAAATTTTATTTTATTTTTAAATAAGAAATTTAGAAGTTTTTTTTTAAGTTTATTTGACCGACTACTCCGAAAAATCCTCATCATTAAGCATCACTTTTTTTTTCTTTTACGAAGGTTTAAGGTCTAGGGCAGTCTTTAGATTATCAAAAATCCTTGGAATATGTTTTATTTTTTTTATTTACGTACATTAATGCTATTTTGATGCGTTTTTAACGTAAAATTTTGAATTTGGTATTTTTTATCCTACTTGTATAAAAGTGAGGACGCTAATTTTTTTGTCCGTAAATGCTTTATTTGTAGTAATACTTTTACACAAAGAAAATATTTAAAAAACCGATTAGTTTTTTTTATCAATAAATTTCTTCATTCCAGAATTGCTCAAAAAAAAATTTTCAAAAATTCATAACTCGAAAACTACAAAAAATCGGCTAACATACATGGGGTATATTCTGATAGCCCATGACGTAGGGAACCTAAAAAAATTTTTTTGACGTCAAGGTTTGGACTACCCTGTATAGGTATACATTTCAGAAATTCATTTTCAGAATTATGTCAAAGGCATAAGGATCAAAATGTTATACATATGTATTATTAGAGCCGACCGTACAAGTTTTACTCTAGTGTTCCTTCGTAAAACTAGGTTAATTTTCATACGATCAATCAGGCGGTAGGCGTCAGGGCTAAGAACTTACTTATAGTTATTAATATCGAAAAGTCCACTAGGTAAAAAAGAGACATACCGACAAAAATGGACTGAATAAATACGTTTTGCCATAATTAACTAACTATTAAAACAGTTAAAACTATATTTGACAGCGAAATTGTTATAAATCATATTGTCTTTCTCTACGAGTACTAGTCTACAATACACTTTGGATCTTACCCGCTACAATGTGCTACAAGTAAACATTACCTACCTAGTATGTAGGTAATGAATTAGGTCCTGCGGCCCTACCCCGAAAAACGAAATTCGTAAATTTCGAGGATTTGTCTTGCTCACTCTAATGACACCTTCATTCGAGTGACAGAGAAAAAACCGCGATATTTACGAATTTCGATTTTCGCGGTAAGTAGTAGGCCTGTAGACGTACCGTAAGCCGCTGCCCTACTATGAGCTGCCGCTATATTATTAATTATTATCGCGCGTTTACTTTCTATCCATCCCGCTCATACTCGCATATTGGCGTGAGCGAGCTGGATAGAAAGTAAACGCGCGTTAATAACGCTGCGACAGCTCATGGCAGCGCTACTGCTCAATTCAGTCGAAAATAGAAAACCGAAGGCGCCCATACATTTGAGTTATTTGTCACTGGCCTGGCGCCGTTTTTCGCTAATCGGTTAATTATTAATGTCTATTTATGCAATCGGTAGTTACTTACTGTAGTTAATGTTGACTAAATATTTTAATTTGGCGTCAATTATTAAACGAATTACTAAGTAGTAAGTAGGTATGTATTAGTAAATGTCTTATTACGTAATAATAATATACACTACACTTTTCTCTTGAAGGAATAAGCAGCTTAGCTTTTCTGATGTCGATACCTTAGATACGGTACAATATGCCAATTAACATATATAAAATAGTTACCCTAAAGGTGCATTCAGACCAAAAGAGCATTCGCTGTTCTATCCCCCGCTCTACGAAATCAACCAATCACGTTTTGTGTACCGATCGAATTTCGTAGAGTGGGGGTTAGAATAGCGAATGTTCGCTTGGTCTGAATGCACCTTAAGATTGAAGCAATGGCAAGCAAAAAAGATAAGAATCAGTTGAAAAAACCTCCTATGTAGAGATTGTACATTGTAGAGTTACCTTTTTAACTATCGGGACCGACACTTCAGACAGTCATACAAATTTTCTTCCGAGCTATATAAGAGACTTTCGCTTCGTTTCGTTCAATGAATGATGAATTCCCTTACATTAAATTGTTGAATACCTACGTAACCACAATAGTATCACAGTTATGCCCTTCGCGGTCATACCGAGATAGGTCAATGCAAGGATTGGAAGTCTAACTAACCTTCGTAATCAAAGCCCCTAACATTGAACACGATATTTATTTAACGAGATCATGATCATGAATTGTATTAGAAATTGATATTGGCTACCAAGACTATGGCTTGGATTGGCAACGTCCAAAAAAGATCATGTTTAGAATTTAATTATAGATCGTGTCACTCATGAAAACGCGTGAATTTGTCGTAACTAACCCATAATCACATGCCAATACCAACCAAAGCACGGGTCTTCGTAATGAAACGATATCTACCTTAGTGCCTTTTTTTTCGAACGTTTTCTCTTAACATTATGTACGCTCCCGGTCTATGTCTCAGATGGGACACGATGAGTCGCTAAACTCCAGTTTACATGAATGGTCCAACTAAGCTAGTATAGCACCAACGAATCCAACCATACACCTTATTGAAGTACACCTTTTTGACACAGGTTCTTTTCAACATTTAAATAGGTTTGTTATTGTACCTAATGTTTGACAGCTAAATAATAGTTCAGTCGGTCATACTGGAATCCCAGAGGAAATCAAATGATGATAGGAGGCTGACTGGCGTAATAACTCGTATTGTTTCAGAAAGAAAATAACCTGTAAAGTAATTGGAATGTTACTCTTTTTCATCTATTTCCTACAATAAGACAATTATTCAAAATTTTATGTTGCGTGGGCACTCAAGAGCAATTTGAATATTTTCTTTATAAATATGATAATTATCTCTGAAAATCTATGCATAAATTGAAAAGAGACTGTATTTACTTCCTTCCAATAGTCTTCATCGATCCTCAGTGCTGGATAATGCAAGTAGGAAGTCGAGGGTCATTTTACGGACTGTGTCTGAACTAAAAGGCTGTTGATTATTTTTATTTGAAGAGTTGGCTATTAAGTATCTAGCAGTATTGGGCGTGCGCCTTTCAATATTTTTTTCGGTATTTATATAGGTATCAAAAATGATAAGATATTTACCAAATGCGTTTCGTGATGGGAAACATCGCAAGGAAACCAATATGGACTAGTGTTTTCTCTCTATAGTTCGGATCATCAGAAAATCAGACTTGGTCAACATTAATACCTCAGCAAAATCTTGAGTGTTAGACGCTGACGCACTTATGACATTTCCCAGAGCTGTACCAAGGTTTTGATTCCATTCCTTTTTTACAGGTACAGATGCTATAATCCACAATGACGGACCTTGGTCTAAAGTTGCCCACGCGCAACGTGCTCACAGGAGCTGTTGTCAACTGGGAAGAGGATGAGGAGCTGTCAACCCTGAATGACAACCCTGGCAACCTCACGCTGGCTTGGAAAGACCTGTCGGTGTACAGGAGGAAGAAACATCAGACCAGCATTTGGTCGTCGCCGATTTATGAGGAAGTGAAGGTTTTACATGGAGGTATGTGACTATTCAAATTAATTCTATCATTATAACTTAAAGGCTGTTAGACGGTCAGTCATTTTCCATCAGTCCCGTATTAAATATGTATATTCACACTTCAACCTCTTAGTTGACTTTTACAACACCCACGTGAAGTGTTGGGGTGGAGATATACAGGGTGGAACGGAATGATCCTTCCCGCTACCGACCCAGTCTACCAACCATTACGATGAACTTTCAGTATACTCGTATATAAAATATCTTTAAAAAAATTAAGCCCTCATACAAAGTGAGTGATTAGTTAGAGTTCAATAGTATGGAAAAGTCAATTTCCCATGTACGTTTTCGATGTTGGTCCCATACTGAAAGTTCATCGTAATGCTTGGTAGACTCGGTCGGAAGCAGGAAGGATCGTCGTTCCGTTCCACCCTGTATAGATATGTACATACCTAATATTCCATCACCACACGTAGCAGTCACACTGTCACCATACGGTTCTAGTAATTGCCCAAAGCAAATTACGAATCAGTTAAATTATTTCCGTTTACATTGCAATTACCTACAGAGCTTTACCCTCTCTAAGAAGTAAGAGCACTTTCCTTGACGTTTCCCCTCTTTATCCAGTAACAGCATCTTGAAACGCGTAATCCAAATGGATAGACAAATCGGCTTACGTTTTCCGGGATCTCAGCTATTTTTAAATGAGCCACTAAACCAACCATAAGTTTTTCTTATTGTGCTCTTGGATATCCAATAAGTTTTTGTTTGCCCACATCTTAAAAGGCACGTATGGCTCTTGTACTTAAATCACAAGTGAAGGAAACGTAGGTTAGTTTAATATAGTAAGAAAAGGTTTGCTGGTTTTTCAGGTTGGAAACTTTTAGGCTTTATTCGTTCTGTATTTTAAGGCTAAGGGCTTTTTACGTAAAATAATCTTATTCATTTCTATTACCTAAAATACTTAATTTAAAAAAAGTGTTTAGACGAGTAGCTAAGCATTCCTAAATTTTTTGTACAAATACTAACGTAGGTAATTATTATTATGCAATATACCCTCTTGAAGGGATTGAAGTATCACTGACCATTATTTGATAAAAGATTGATGCTGGGCAGCAGCGTCATCATAGTGGACACATTATTGCGATCGCCAATCCGCTTGCCCAGCGTGGCGATTATGGGCATTTACCTCCTAATGCGTATAGCATACTCGTAGTTAATAGGAGAGGCCTACGTCCTGCAGTGGACCATCATAGGCTGATGATGATGATACCCTCTTAATACAGGGTATTATGTGATACAAGATAATGAAACGTATATTTGTTAATGCTTTTGAACTACTTTTATTATGTATATTGTCTAAACAGGAGAAAAAAATCTCGCAGCGACAACTAAGCTGGACACGCGTTACATTGATCGTTCGAAGGAAATAAAATTAAATGTAAAGTTAATTTTAACATTTGTCAACTCTTAATAGGTACTTGAAAACGATTACCAGTAATGCGTATTATTAACCATTTTCGTAAAAACCTGTGTCACTCATGGTAACACACTACGATTCTTAGATTTAAGATAAGTTGCGGCTTGGGTAAGATGAAACGGTTTTCCGATTGGGGAAAGACAAAAAGTCGTCCTTGTGGCACAACGTCTGCTGGTAGCATTTCGACTTACCCCATTAAAAAAACCGTATCATCTTACCGTGATCTTACCCCACCTTACCTCATGTCCTAT
>JALPQI010025641.1:0-13921 GCA_025490895.1 Thaumatotibia leucotreta
AATGTACAGCTTAAAATAAAGTGAATTTTATGAGGATATTGCGGTAAGTAAATTATATTGCTGGTTGTTTGTCTTCTACGCGTAAACGATGCTGCTATTAAGATAATGTGTTGCAAAATTATGCGGTAAAACTGTGAATTTATACGGTGAGATATGTTTACTCAGGGACTCGTGAACCAAAACGATTATTTTCATGGACAGGTATGTAGCAATTTTTAAATAAATGTTATGTTTCTTCTGTAAGTTTAAAGACCGGTACATAGTATTTATGCAATAAATGGACAAACAAATATACTTAAATATAACTTTTGTCCACAACCTTTTGAAATTACGTTATTTTTTATTTAAGCCTCACTCCTCCCTTCTTTCTGAACCTCTACTTCACTGAACATGTTTTGATTAAACAAATAGAGGAATAAAACGCGTTGCTACCCTCAAACATTTGGACACAATTTTGAAAACGCCCCTTCAAACAGAAAGGCTTTGTTCACAGACTCGGAAATATTATTACTCGATTTCTCCGAAAAGGTTCGCGGTACAAAGGCAGAAGGCACCCAATTTCATATGTGTCCCGCACATATATTCTCTATTTTAGTTGCATATTTTTCGTTAAAGTCGTCTACCCTTTTGCGCCGGGCATTGGCCCCAGATAAGGCTATAATACAACCAGAAATCATGATAGCGGGTCCAGATAAAACATAAAGAATATGTTCAGAAGCCGCCCTCAAGTTTTTATAAGTTTCATATGCCCGGCATCCGGATATAGGAACATACTAATCATGCTATACTTTGAGAAATGTTGTTTAAAAAACATATTTTTGCGCTAAAACAGAGATAATATCTAATACCTGTATATATATATTTTCGGTTGCCCTGAAAATCGGTGTCGTGGCAACTTAGCCATGACCAGGGACCGGAACCGGTATTTTAGAAAATTATATTTTAAGATTTTTTATACTCTTTATGTAGTACTCAATATTTTATGTAATTTACAACATCGTATTTTTAACTTCATTAACTTAGAATTTATATACTGAAGAAAGAAAATAACCGTTACTTTTTATATGGAGAAATTACCGGTTTCCGGTCCCTGGCCATGACACATGCTGAATGGCAACCTTTTTGTTGTGTGTTTGTTGTAATTTCACTAATTTCTTTACAAGTCTATTCTAATCACCAAATAAACATTATTGAATAAGAAAGTGGGAATTGTCTTAGCTACATCCTAAGACAATTCCCACTTTCTTATTCAATAATGTTTATTTGGTGATTAGACGTAACATTTTCATCCTGCCTGTAAATACTGTAGGCCTGTATCTGTTTTTGTCCCAATAAAGAAAATTAAATAAAATAAGATATGGTGTAGTAGGTATAGAAAAATGTTAGCATGGAGAAATACAATCACCGTCCAGTTTTACATAAAGCCAGTACACTCGTGTATCTAACTAGTACGGATTAAACTTACCGAAAGTATTCAATACCAAGGTACAGTCACCAGCATAAATATATGACGGTGGACAGCCGTGCAAAAATATATGATCCTCCATCGGGAGTAAAAATATATGACGTCACAACCACGGTAAAAATATGTGATGTTTGGTGGCCGGCAAAAACATCGTTACTGTGTACCCGCATAAATATCGGATTGGGTCGCTTAAAAATATTTGATTACTTATAAAATGCAAAGTTATGTGATCACTCTTATCGGCATAAATATCAATCTATGGCGCAGCAAATTCATCGGTTGAAACTGACGGCCTATATATCTGACACGTTAGGAAATCAAAAATATGTAGCCAATCTGCAAAAACTAACCATATTAAGATAGCATAGAGCCGTAAATTGTATGAAGTGATTTGACAACTCACGAAAACAGTGCAGACTTGTTTGCATACGTCTGTCTCATATATTACAGTCAATCAGCAATTTTATTGTAACATAATTGAAATTCAGGTTATGTGAAGACTGTCAAGCCATTCAAGAGGAGAACTTACTTATGATGATAAACCTCCTTCTTACATAGCATTAAAAAATACATTAATTCTTTTTTCAAATTTCATATGGGACATTCAATTGATTCATTGTGTGACATTACAAATTAATGAAGTCGTTACTATTTTTCTGAGATCAAAAATATCAGTATTTAAAATATTATAAAAAGAGCACTTGAAACATAGGATTGTTTCAATGCACGAGGAAAATAAACCGGTTCATGAAATAATGGACGTATTGGGAGTTTCTGTAAGTACTTTTTTAAACGTCTTACCTAGTCAAAGAATTTGTTATAAATTACATTATACAATAATATACTTCTAATATTCAAATGTTTTCAGAGGAACACCGTGAAATTATGGATTAAACGCTGGGCAGATGAAGGCAATGTCGCCTATCACAAAAGTTTAGGCCGTCCCCGTAAAACTACAGCTATTCAAGATCAAAACATTGTTGACTTATATCAAGAAAATCCCATAACTTCAACTCTTCAAGTGGCAAACGACTTTGGAATATCCCGTGACAGTGTGCGTCGAAGACTAAAAGCGGCAGGCTTAAGAAACCGAGTTCCTGCTCAAAAACCTGTCCTAACAAGAAGACATAAGGATCTCCGACTTGCTTTTGCGAATCAATACTTAAACTTTGATTTTAGAAATGTCGCTTTTTTAGATGAAAAAGTGTTTCAGTCAGGCACGGATGGTCGATTGTCATTATGGAGAATGAACAATACCCGTTATAACGAAAGAAACGTAATTGCAGATAGAAGGTCAGGTCGTATTTCATGCGGAGTTTGGGGATGGATGTCGTCTTCTGGGCCAGGAGAACTGTGCCAAGTGACTGGTCGACTAAACAGCAGAGATTACATTGAAATCCTAAACGATGTCCTGTTGCCCTCCTTGCATATTACTTACCCGGATATCAATCCTGTATACGTGATCCAGGACAACTGTTCTTTTCACAACAGCCGTATCGTTCGCCATTGGATTGGCCAACAAGAAAAAATTGCGTTATTAGACGACTTCCCACCCAGAAGTCCAGATCTAAATGTCATAGAAAACTTGTGGGGCATAACAGAGCCAGAACAGAGGCGTCGTTAATTCAGCACTGTTATGAAATTTGGGAGTCGATGCGGGGCGTAGATCATTGTTATAACATGGTGATGTCTATGCGAGACAGGCTGGATGATGTTAGAAACGCCGATGGTGGCTATACTAGGTATTAGGAAATATTTCAGGTATTTTAATAAGACAGAAGATAGAAGTATAAGTTCCATTTAATGTTTTTAATTTTATTCTTGTTAAGAAAGTAAAAATAAAGTTATTTAATATCAGCCGTGCTTTATATTATAAGATAAATGTATTTGTAGGGCAGCTGTCCTATTAAGGTGCGTTCAAACTAAAAGAGCATTCGCTGTTCTAACCTCCCACTCTACGAAATTCGATCGGTACACAAAACGTGATTGGTTGATTTCGTAGAACGGGCGCTAGAACAGCGAATGCTCTATTGGTTTAAACGCACCTTTAGAGCGATTAACGAATGATTTTTTATCTTTCTGTCACTTGAAAAAGAAATAAAAAAAACCATATTTAAAGTTCGCTAGTGATCACATTTTCGGTGCAGCATAATAGCAAAACGAATTTCTTTAAATATTATTAAGAGATGATCAATTAAGAGTAATAATAAATAATACTAATAATATTACTGATATTTATTCTCATTAACTATTTAAGTTTCAATGCATTTAAGTAGGTATCTGTCTTATTATATTTATCCATAATAAGTTGATAAGACAGATATCTGCTTTTAACGAAACATTCTTGACCAACAACGCTAGAAAATTTACGATCACTGCTCTGCAAAAAATCTTGTTTGTGCAAATGCAAATTTACAATTTCAGTAACTTAATGAGTTGATGACATCATGACAGAATAAAACGTGAGACAGACATATGCAATGACAAGTCTGCACTGTTTTCGTGAGTTGTCAAATCACTTCATACAATTTACGGCTCTATGCTATCTTAGTATGGTTAGTTTTTGCAAATTGGCTACATATTTTTGATTTCCTAACGTGTCAGATATATAGGCCGTCCGTTTCAACCGATGAATTTGCTGCGCCATGGATTGATATTTATGCCGATAAGAGTGATCACATAACTTTGCATTTTATAAGTAATCAAATATATTTAAACGACCCAATCCGATATTTATGCGGGTACACAGTAACGATGTTTTTGCCGGCCACCAAACATCACATATTTTTACCGTGGTTGTGACGTCATATATTTTTACTCCCGATGGAGGATCATATATTTTTGCACGGCTGTCCACCGTCATATATTTATGCTGGTGACTGTACATGCAATGAAAGACAAGCCCTTCACCGCAAAACGTTTAATGTCAGATCGAGTCAAAGCCGCAAATTCATTTTCACTTGACTTTTAAGTCAAAGCTGCTTTGAAAGAGAAATCCTTGGCAAGCGCAAATTAGCTGCTAGTGTGCATTTCAAGCAACATAATTTGTACTTAGGGAAAAACTTCTCACTTCGGGTATAATTGGTAGAAAGTCTGCATTTTAAGATGAATTTCTAGTCTTAGTGTAATGAAAAGCATCTCGTGGCATGTTAAATAAATAAATATCTTGGGACGTCTTAACACAAATCGACCTAGTCCCACGGTAAGCTCAATTAAGTCTTGTGATGTGGGTACCAAGCGACGATATATATAATAGATAGATACATAGGTATAGACTTAAATTCATAGACAGCCATGACCAAGGAACAAATATTTGTGATAAATAAATACATACACAAATAATGCCCTCGCCGGGATTCGAACCCGGAACTTCCAGCTTCGTAGGCAGGGTCACTACCAACTAGGCTACGACTTCATATACACATATAACCATGCAGGCTTTTATTAAAACTTTTATCTTATTTTACTTAAAACTTAAAACCGTAAGCATTATTTGATACAGTTGTTTTGCTAAATTAGTAACGAATGGTTCAGGAATGTAATCTAAATGCAGAAATAAATATGTTCGATGTCCTTAATATTCATAACTGTCCTTTCGTTTTTATTTCATTTTTTATATTAATTCTAGATATTATACCAATGCGTATCTCGTTGGCTAGGAACTGGCTTAATTGATGAAAGATTGTCTTATGTAATATTTGTTAACAGAATGGTAAAATAAAGAGATCGAAAGGGTTGGGACAATACCTGCTGATTACTCCATTACCTACTCAAATTTCGCTACGGCCAAACATAAATTTGCATCAATACAGGACAAAATACCTAACAGAAATGTTAGTTCGGAATCTTAAGCAAAGGAAATGTTCCCGAAGTGAACAATTTCGTCGGCAACGAACACTGCCAAAACTCTTAAGGTGCATTTAGACCAATCGAGCATTCGCTCATTCTATCCGCCACTCTACAAAATTAGTTCGTTACACAAAATGTGATTCGTCGAAATTCGTTGAATTCGTAGAGTGGGGAGTGGAGTGGTCTAAATCCAGCTTTAGCAACCTCTTATGTCAGTATTGAATCAGAACTGAGTCACGAGCTTTATTTCGAGTAGGTATTTGTTACTTGGTGAGTTTTGTTTGTCAACTGACGACTTGCTGGTTTTCTTATCATTCATTTAAAATAATATCCTGTAAAATAATATCGTTACAAGAGATTATAGATGGCAAACGTGAATCAAATGACATGTTGTATATAAGGTCCTAATTTATTAGATGCAGATATTTTTACAGCTGATAGTACTCGGTCTCTGGAGTATATTGTTACGCCGGTGGCATGATAAAAACTACAAATATGATTTTAGACACGTTAGAAGCGTTTTCAGCAGGCTGAAATGCGTTTTCAGGCCGTTTCAGAAGGTCCTCTTTCACATACTACAAAACCAAATATTCACCCCAGATACCGTCGTTTTCAGGCGCCTGAAACATGTTTTCAGGCCGTTTCAGGATACCCTCCATCGGATGGCGCAATAACCTGAAAACCCGTTTTCAGGCGTTTTCAGGACCCCTTTCGGGCCTCTCAAGTACAGATCGGTATATAGCTAAATTTCCCATAGGAGTGAAAGAGAAAGCACTATTAGATAGAGACAGCACGAGAGAATGTTCTGGAAGGATGTGAACGAGACAGCTATAGAGAGAACATTCTCGACGGGTGTGAAAGAGAAACCTGTAGAAAGAGACAGCGATACCCTAGAATGTTCGCGCACGGGCCCTACCGACCGACCTGACTCGGGAACTTTCTAGAATCGAATTATCTCGTACTTTGTAGATTTGAGTGGCTTGTATAAAAGCCCAGTATGACCCGGCCGAAGGAGTAGTTTCTATCGAGACAGCGAAGAGCTAACATTAAGAGCAAATATTTTAAAGACAAACGGGTCTTAATCGCGTAAACTTACGTTTAATTATATCCTGACGTTTCGGGCATGACGTTACACCCGTGGTCGCAGGCAGACTGGCGAGAGAATGTATCAACACCTTCGAGCTGCGCGGGTTTTTCGAACTACCCGCACTTGATCTTGATTATTCACTTCTAGGCTAGGGTTGTCACTAGGCCTACACACAACACTCACAACATCCAATGGCTTTAAAATGGATGTTTCACCACGCTTACATTTGTAAATCACGGGATTCCACGCGGATGAGATTCCTTGCCCCTCATTTTGATTAAAATTCCGATGTTTCTTAATTTCAATAGCTTCACGTACTTTTCGGCTATGATGTATACGCTCGGTTGAGAGGACTTTCGGGTTATGGAGCTCAATCCAGTGGTTAGGTCCGGACTCCAACAAATGCTCGGCCACAGCAGACTTATTCGTTTGACGCTTTTTAATAGCCGTGATATGTTCCTTGACCCTTTCCGCTATGGTGCGTTTGGTTTCCCCAATATAGGAACTACCACAGCTACAATCGATTTTATAAACGCCCGGTGTGTGGTAAGGTAAAACATCCTTAGGCGACCTTAGATGCCCTGCCACCTTTGATAACGGCATGTAAACGGTTGGTATGGAATACTTATTCAAAAGCGTACCTATTTTGTCCGTTACACCCCTGACATATGGCAAAAATGCTGGTCGCCTTGCAACATCTGGATGTTTCTTCCTCGGTGTTCGTCTGGGTTCGCCGTCTGTTCATTATGTAGCCATTTCTCTTCAGAACCTCCTGAACGTGCGACATCTCAATTTCTAGAAATTCAGGGTCACAAAGGTCATGTGCTCTGTTCTTCAGAGAATTAACCACGGACTGAAGCTGCCGGGGGTGGTGGTGAGACAGAGCGTTCAAATACCTGTCTGTGTGTGTGGGCTTCCTATAGACAGTGTGCGCCAAAGAACCATCATCTCGACCTATCACCTTTACGTCCAGAAAAGGCAAACTGCGCTCCGATTCCAATTCATATGTGAATCTGACTTTAGTATGAATGGAATTGAGATACTGGAGTAATTGCTCAACTTCATGCTTGCCACCTCTCATAACGCAGAAGACATCATCGACATATCGCTTCCATAATTTCACTGCCCATGGTTGCAGATCTATGCTGGCCTCGAAATGCTCCATCCAGATATTTGCTAAAACCGGTGCCACAGGGCTACCCATAGCAACTCCGTCGATCTGGAGATAATGCCCCCCTCGATATAAAAAGTAGCTTCCTTCTAAACAATTCCGGAGCAAAACCATGACAGAACTCACTATCCCACTGTCAGCTAGCCTCTTTCGAACTACTTCTAGACACTCTTTAACCGGGACATTGGTGAAAAGTGACTCAACATCGAAACTCACCATTAAGTCTCCTGGTTCCAACGTTATGTCCTTAAGAATGTCTATGAAGTGACGGGAATCCTTCACGAAAGACGACGTGTTTCCCACAAGCGGCTGCAGCACCGACGCAACATACTTTGCCAGATCATAAGTAGGCGAGGCGATTTGACTTACAATTGGTCGCAAAGGCACGTTTGGTTTGTGTACTTTAGGTAACCCGTACAATTTCGGTGGTTGCACTGTTTTAGGCTTGTACAAGCGGTTAAAGACGTCTTCCTGAAATAACACCTCATGGTCCCTGATGACAGCCCTAATCCGACGCGTAACTCTGGCAGTGGGATCATATGAGACAGACTTATAGACGCTAGTGTCACTCAATAAAACCCGAATCTTAGCGTCATAGTCGATTGAGTCCATGACCACAGTGGCGTTCCCTTTGTCAGCCTTCAGAACCAGTATATTCTCATTCGCTTTCAAGTTCCTCAGGGCTGATCGCTCATCTGCAGTAACATTACTCTTCGGTAGCTAGTATGTAGCCTTCCGCAAAATAACCGCAACATCCTGTCTAAGAACCTCGGCATCGCTAGACGGAACCCTGTTACGCATTATTGCCTCCTCAACACTACAGATCGCGGTCTCATATGGAATCCGCTTGGGTGTCAAAGCGAAATTCAACCCTTTTTCAAGTATACTGACGGTCGCTTTTTCAATGACAGTGGTCGATAAATTAATCACCATGGAGGTGACTTTATCACGACGATTTCCACCCGCAGTCTCGTTATTTCCATATCGATACAGCAACTTTTCGTATTTTCTATTATGTACCTCACTTCTATAATACAAAATACGTTCCGCTTGTTCGAAGGTAATCCGATCCCACACATCAAAATCACTACATGATAACACTGCACTACACGCACTATGCAACCCGTATAACTCGCACTGCACTCTGTCCAAGTCCGCGAAGTCTGTTAAAAAGCGTCAAACGAATAAGTCTGCTGTGGCCGAGCATTTGTTGGAGTCCGGACCTAACCACTGGATTGAGCTCCATAACCCGAAAGTCCCCTCAACCGAGCGTATACATCATAGCCGAAAAGTACGTGAAGCTATTGAAATTAAGAAACATCGGAATTTTAATCAAAATGAGGGGCAAGGAATCTCATCCGCGTGGAATCCCGTGATTTACAAATGTAAGCGTGGTGAAACATCCATTTTAAAGCCATTGGATGTTGTGAGTGTTGTGTGGGCCTAGTGACAACCCTAGCCTAGAAGTGAATAATCAAGATCAAGTGCGGGTAGTTCGAAAAACCCGCGCAGCTCGAAGGTGTTGATACATTCTCTCGCCAGTCTGCCTGCGACCACGGGTGTAACGTCATGCCCGAAACGTCAGGATATAATTAAACGTAAGTTTACGCGATTAAGACCCGTTTGTCTTTAAAATATGAGTGATAATCGTGAAAGTTTAAATCAATATATTAAGAGCAAAGACTGCGAATCGACTGCGAGTTTGAGAGTGTAACAGTGTGTGACTAATAGTGTTTTAGTAAAGTGTTTGTTCTTTTAATTAGTAATTAAAGTATCAGTTTTAATTAGTGGCTTATTCATACATTTTCTATAGAAAACCCACCCCACGAACGTAACAATATTAAACCGTGAAACATTATTTTTTAGACGAAATTATAATTATTTATTTTGTTAGGAAAATGAAATCAAAAAAGTTACACGAAAAAAAATCTTAATTTATATTTTAAGTTAATTATTTTAATGTAAAGTATCATGTGTTAAAATATCTGCAACTAATAAATTAGGACCTTATATAGTAGTTATTCCACATTATTATATGGCATTTGCGTTATTATTTAAATATGGAACGTTAAATGACTGACACAACAAAATGTCTGGTTGTAGGTACCTTTACACGTTACTGGGTACATATACCAGCTCATTTCATTAAGTTTCCGCCTATATTGAACCACAACACCGCTAGACTTAAAATGAATTACAAATTCGAACTATTATACAACCTAGCTCCAGCCGTCGATAAATTAATATTTAGCCGCATGCAGCCGGCGGGCTATTGTAACAATAATTAATATTTCAAACAGAACCAGCAACCAGTACCGAACACACTTCGAAAGCCGATTAACTCAGTCTGCCTCGGACAAGCCTCTTAGGAACTCCGTATATAAATTGTCGAGCGTTTTAGAAAATGTTTACATTTCGAGACTTAATATTATCGTATTTAATAAGTAACGGGACTTAATCGAGCACACTTGCATTTATTATCCTGACGTTTCGGGTATGACGTTAAGTTCATGGTCGCAGGCGGACAGAGTCATTGAAGCAGAGTCTGTCTGCGACCATGGGCGTAACGTCATGGTCAAGACGTAAGGATAGTTCATAAATGTACGCGATAAGTCCCGCTACTTGTTAAAATATGATATAAAATCGTGAACCTTTAAATTAATATTTCTGCCCTCCGGCCGGCAAACAGCACTTTGCCGGCCGCTGTGCTAAACTAAGTTACCGCCTGCCGGCTCCGTTGAGCAGAAAAATAATATACACACCTCGGCCGTGAAATGGGAAAGCCTCGGATCACATGTTTGTCGGCCTCGGCTTCGTATCGGCCTACAATTCCACGTCATCCGAGACATTTCCCACTTAAACGGCCTTGGCATGAAATCTACTATTATCATGTTAAAATTTATAATAAATTGATGATGGGCAGCATTATCAACGTAGTGGGCACACTACTGCGTTCGCCAACCCGCTTGAACAGTGTGGCGATTATGGGCATTACATACTAATGCGTCCATAAGTGTAAGAAATACAACTTATAAATTGAAGAGCCCATGTGCAGCAGTGGACTTAAATAATCGCCAAATTAAAAATTTTAAGAACCGACTTCAACCGATTTCTCCACGATCCCAGATTTGTTTCCATCATTGGTTCCCTCAAATCCTACTTTCTGAATTCAAATTCTTGTAAATGAATGAAAATTGCCAAAAGCGCCATACATTTGAAGAGATCCCTCTATTTCTCCAAGATCCCATCATCAGACCCCAACTTGGTGCCAACGGGACCATCTCGGAGTAATACACGTTCGATCACAAAAAGAAATTTTAAAATCGGTTCATGATTCTCGGAGATATCAGGTAACAAACATACAACAACAAAAAACAGTTGAATTGTGAACCTCCTCCTTTTGAAGTCGGTTAATGAAAATATTTATAATCTAACATGAAATGACTTGGCATAGGTACATGGGCAGGTATGGTCCTTATCAATTATACCATCGAAATACCAACGATGCCCCCTTCAATTATTTAACCGCTAATTGCGTTCGTTGAATTGAAACAAATGACGATGATAATTAATTCGAAGCAATTTGGGGCTTTTAACGACAATAATTCTGCGGAAACGCGACAATCTACACGACGGAATTAATTTCAGAATCGGTTGCAATAACAACCGTGGCGATGGCCCATGAATCATGCAGCACAAAGGCCGGCACGGCAGCTAAGGTGTTAAATTTAAGGGCACAATGCTACAAAATCGCGTTCGAGACTCAAATATGTGTCTCGAGATTTATGTGCCAAGTTAGATTGCAATTAGTTTTCTTCGGCTAGAGCGGTCGTTAAGGGAATGTACTGATGTTATGAGTTGGATTTACTGTAGTTTGGGAAACCGAAATTGTTATGGAAGCGTGTCACGCGGGCGCGTTTCGGTTGCTGTAGACGAATTTAGGCGCCATGGATAATGAAGGTTAGTGAGAAACCTAATTTGTAGCTGTCACTATTTTACTATTGCCAAACCCTAATAGTATGAAGCGTCTAGTCTTGAAATATATTTTATTAAAAAAATACGGATAGCACTACGTGAAATACTTTTGGTACTTACCAAAATAGTGAAATATTCATATTTATAGCTTTTTCACGTGTTACCAATATAATTTTAATAATTACGAAGTGCATAATAATTACGACTGACAACTTACAAGACACAACATAACTCGAATGTCTGTACTACGGCCTGTTTCTTAATCGCCAGATAAATATATCCATGAGATAGAATTATTGCTACCTATTTACCCAAACATTAACATGAAAATTATGTATCAAAAAAGTCCCAACAAAAAACCACCAACGAAATATCCTCAAAATTTCGTAATCTCTTAAGAGACATCTGCGCCTCAGACGCGACTCATAAAAGTATACGGCAGTTGACGTTTAGTGTCGGGATCGCGTTTATGCGAGTTGCCAACTAAGTGGCAAGTGGCCGCACGTGCCCTGAGCTCCTGAATGGGAGAGATGTTTTAGGCGCCGGTTGGGCCACCTGTGTTCAGGATGGGGAACTTATTGGGTTATATCGCCAGTCTATGAGAGAACGAGCCGAAATATAGAAGGGAGTTTCAGGAAGAAACTTATGAAGACGATTTATATAGGTCGTTTCAACAGTCACTGAAAAGCTTAGACGGTACACCTAGGAGGTCGTACTGAGTAAATAATAGACTAACGCGAAAGAAATCGAGATAAAAAATCTCCTGTACAAAATGTGAAAATAGCACAAACCAGAATGCACGTAACAGTTTTTTTGCGATTTCGGGGTTGTTCTTTTACTAAAAGTTGCGCAGTATGACTTTGCATATGGGGCACCTGAGGATTACCCATGTCAAAGTACCTACCTACACGTTAGAAATGACAAAATTCTGTAACTACGTATGTTTTCTTGTCAATCGAAAAGAGAATCGGGTAAATATAATTTGAAAGCAAACTGAAAATGTTCAAAATGCAACGCAAACAAATCTCGAAACTTCGCAAACCGTGTTCAAAACTGCAAGTTCAAAAACCTTATTCAATATTCCAAAAGAACTTTCTGGAAGAAACTTTTAACGAGCGTCCGAGCAACAGTTAAAAAAACTTCAAAATATACATCGAGTTGAAACGGGCACCGAATAAAACCGTTATTACTTGGCAAACTTGCTCGGCGACCCTTTAGTTTCTTCAAGTTCAATCAAAGAGAGCAAACAGTTTGTGCCGTTTGTGGTCCAGGGATGCGAGGGGGTGTATGACTCACGCGGGGTTAAAAATCAATAAGTCGCCGGCACTACCGGGCCGCGAATTATCCAATTGACACTTGGCTTTCTATTGCTAAATAATTTATTCCTTGTATGTCATCTATGAATATCGTCCACACGTTACACGTAATAGTCGCAATCAAACATAAATCCCAATTGTTTAGTTCTTTTTTACCTTTTACTAATATGATAGTTCAAGCAGTTTCCTTAATTACTGGTCTGAGAAAACCCTGCTAACGCATTTTGGAGTCTATGCACATGAGCTTTAAAGAAATGTTATATTGCCTTTTTTCATTTTTTTTTATTAACATCGTGGACGTTACATTTAATTTAAGTAAGTATTGTAACTACTAACATACTATGTAAGCCCTTCGTAAGTAACAAATATCGCCAGCTTAGACGCAGAACCAACAATTCTGTGTAATGACTTTTAGCAAATATTTTTCTATGCCATTGGCATAAGATACGATTTCTCAAAATCAACGTTTCCTCAAGGAAATAGTTGGTTCTGCCTCTAACTCGATATGTTATGAACGTTTGTCGGAATTAAATGATTTGAATGTGAATATAACAATTTTATAGACAAGTAAGACACGACATTGTACAAGATTGATGATGGGCAGCAGCGTCATCATAGTGGAGACATTACTGCGATCGCCAATCCGCTTGCCCAGTGTGGCGATTATGAGCATTTACCTCCTAATGCGTATATACGCATAGTTAATAGGAGAGGCCTACGTCCAGCAGTGGACTAACAGGCTGATGATGATGATGATGAAGACACGACATGGAAATATACATAATAATAATAAAGAGCATATTCTCCCATTTATTTTTGGAAAAGGCACCCGGTGCATGCTTCGCGGTGCATTATAATAATGAGAGCCGGAAACTGGGCTGGGGTGAGACCGCCAGGGGCTGCAACTTAGCCTTATTCGTTATGACGTCTGCAATGTTGCGTGCGCACTCTTTAGCTTATGTTGAAACTTTTTATTCCGTTCCGTTCCGTTTCCGTTTTTATACCAGTCTTCGACTACCCCCGCATACAAAAGTAAAAGCTACCCGCTATCTTAGAAT
>JALPQI010025642.1:0-20124 GCA_025490895.1 Thaumatotibia leucotreta
TGGTCACACATGCGTGTCACTGCTATAGGAGGTATATCAAGTAATTTCGATCGACACAGTATAGCACTTAGTGCAAGAGTACAGTGTGTTTTACGATTTTGCCTATACATGACTGAATGTCACTTTGGACCCGATATCGGGTACTGTTTCTGATCAAACTATCGAATCGTGTACCCGACTGTCGGGATCTTGGCGAGAGAGTGTGCAACTGTACCCAACTGTTGGGTCGTATAAATGTTTAGCGGCCTGTTGGTATTTTGTTTGGTGGCAATGTGTTAAATGGCGCCATCTTTAAAAAAACTGTAAATTAGCAGTCGTTATTACTGTTCTCTGTGCAGTACGCTTACTGTTCAGCTGTTATCAGCGATCTTATTGCGGTGGCGTCACAGTAGCCGCGTCTCTTTCTAATGCGCCTAGTGAGAGAGGGACGCCATACACGGCTAGTGTTATTAAAGTGATGCTCAATAGAAATGGCAAAATGTAAACAAGATGTCATTTGACAGTCAAGTTTTCATGATAAGGAACATTAACGTGATAATTAAGCACGTGCTCGTTTAAAAATAGTCCAAGATATATAGATTTAAACCTCATCTCATGTCACAACCTCAAAAATTATGAAAAAACGTTTGACATAATAGGTTAGTGTCAAGAAATTAAAGTGACTATTTCACCGAATGATTATTATAACGCAAATATAGGTGTTGTATTATTATTATATCTAGATATACCTAATTTACAATTAAATTTGCACCAATAATACAAATCACGTGAGTTTAACATTACACTCATATTTGGAACTACCCAAAAGGCGCAAGAACGTAAAAAAGTAACCCCCTTAGTCATAAACGCCTCTTAAATTAGCAAGCCGGTAAATATTGTTTGTCCCTTTTGGCCTTATAGACAAATTGATAAGATCGAAAGGGTCAAACGATTATCGGGTTGCTAAGTTTGGAGACTTATGAATAAGGGGGTAAGTGATCATAATTGATGTTTACATTTTTGGCTACTTCTTTGAACGCCATTTAACATAGAATTTTCGTCTGCAAGTCTTCCCGCATCACAATATGTACGACTTAATTCCTCTGATGCCGCCGCAATGACTGTTTAAAATGACTGTCGTAACCTGCATTTAGATTGGTGGTGAAATAATTTATTTTCCCGAAATTAATGTGTACGCCATAGCTTTATTACCGTGATACTCAGTTAGAATTGGCCGTATACGTGAACGAGTCACAATAGCAATGTTCTACATGATTATAGTGTGCCGTGCTCTGAGTCGTAAAACTTAGGGTAAAGACACATTTATCAGCATGCATTTTTTCTGTTGAACATGCTCGTTTAGTATGACACTGCGTGCATCGCTTTCATATTAAATGGCCAATTTCAATAGATAAAATGCGTACGCATGCTGATATATGTGTCTTTACCCTTATACTGTGTGTATTTTTTTTTTAATTATTGGGAAACGGTAATACAAAAATGCCAAACATAAATGTTCATGAGCCAACATACTTTCCACTTATACTAACATACAATTATTTTGTGATTCGCTGTGAAGGATGAACGGTTGGTTGATGTAATTGGACCTGCAATCCAGAGGTTGTGGGTTCGAGTCTTGACAATTTTTTTACAGACAACACAATAGTATTCTGACATTGTCAATATGACTTAACATTTAATTAAACTATTTCAATACTAATATTATAAATAAGAAAGTAACTCTGTCTGTCCGGCTGTTACCTCTTCACGTTAAAACCACTGGACAAATTTTGGTGAAATTTGGTATGAAGGTAGTTTGACATCCGAGAAAGGACAGGATATTTTATTATCTCTTAAATCGCCTGTGTGTGCAGACGGAAACGTGAGCATCAGCTAGTTATAAATATTAAAAAAAATTATAGTTATAGCTAATTGAGCTAATATAAAAATAGATTTTTTATTTCGAATCATGTTCAAAAATCGATAAAATAGGAAAGTTTTATGACTCAGGGCAAGTACTAAGCTGTTAAAAGTACATGGGACACATAGATTTAGGATTAGTTGTAGAATAATGAGTTTATATAATAAATGCATTATTTTTCTAAATTAAATACGGTATTCACATCACAATACAAACCAACTCTGATAAAGTGTTCTTAAAATTCATAAGTATTAAGATTATAGAAATTAAATAATGTACTGTTTGCTTACTGAACTTCTCAACATAAAAACATTATTAAGACACATGAGGCGTATGTTTCATATTGACAGGGATTTTCAGAAAGTAAACAGTACAAGTAGTTCTACCTCGATCCATGTCACTTTAGAATCTTAACAGTGTTATATACTCACCGCAATAATTATATATAAGTACCTATACATGGCTAATGATTATTCATGTAGAACATTGTAAACAAGCAAAGTTATGTACAGAATATTTTGCGAATATCTACATAGAGGCAGCGTATTTACTACATATGTTATAGAAGTATATACCCGATGTTTATATACAAGATGTGCACTAATTGCCTTGGATGTTTCTTTTCGAACATGATCTGCATGTTTCTTCCATATTTCAGTACTGAAGGCTATCTTACCATTTATTGTGGTAGTATTAGTGATACCATTTTATTAACTCGCTCTCATAGAACTCGATTTCCAATTTCGTAATATTTAACTGATTATGGTATTATTACTATATTTCACTCTTAACCCCTGGAGTGCCTAGTGACAGATCCGTCACCAGCCAATTGGACTATAATATACAATAATTAAAGTAATTAATCAACTAGCAAATGTATGGCAGCGGCGTTCCAGGGGTTAAATACCGAGAGGTAGCCACGTGACTAAGCTTGTTATGTTATCCCAAAGCGGATATTCTGCTTTTAAAGTAACTTTAGTTACTAACGGTAGCGTTTCTAGTATCTCTCTTATTTGATTAAGACTACGGCGGCGTCTGCCTTCCCTATGCTGTATCAAGCTCTGTGAATACTAGTACTGTAGAATGTAGTGTCTTAGATAAAACTTATTCTAAATATTAACTCAACAACACCACACGAACAAGTGATACGATGTTAAGTCTAACTAGCTGGGGCCCGATTTGATTCGATAATACTGACATCGTGACTTGACATCTATGTATATCGTTACGTATTTGATATGCGGTGATGTGAAGAACAAGCATATCGAAAGTAAGTATATAAATGGTAGTCAAGACGTGTTATGTGGCTTTTCGAGTCAAATTGTTCCCCAGTACAATTGTATGAATATTGTAATGATAACATATATTTCTTTAATCGTTTTGCCTGTAAAAGCAATGAGTAACGTATCGTAGTTGTATTTTATGATATATAACGCAATATAGTGTAAAGGACCGACATGACAGCTAGCGCCTACTGTCAAACAGTTGTGGCGACTTTTATTTTGGATAGAACAAATTCGTACCGTAGTACCTTACTTGATGTGCGAAACGTGGAATCGTAAAAGTACGCTTTATATCTGTCAACGTGTTCGCATTAAATGTCGATGTCTTAAAAGTATTATAACTCACTACTTTGGATTTTCGATCATTATTTTCATAACTGTACAGTAGAATAGTTCCTAACATGTAATCGAAGCAAAATTATAACCCTTGAACTAGAGTAGTTGAGTAAATTTATTTGAAATCAATTATGTTTTAGTTTTAAGTCCTAATTTTTATAATCGATCAAATTATCGTAATTTTAGTACCTAATTTACAATTAGTGATAATTATGTCGAATTGTTTAGAATCGCTCGCCGATGCATTACGTTTATGGAAGACTGCTCTGATGTGTTTTCTATTAATGTTAGTTTTCGCTTTTACAGTTGACTGATTTACTGAAATCATTTATTGATTGGCCTTCAAGAGGCATTTAACATGAGTCTCAGACGGCAAGCTAAACTTATCGAGATCATTTAATATAGGTAACTGTATTTTTATAATAAAACTTAAGTGACTTTTAATTTATTGTCATCTCCGCAAATGTAACGTATCCCATGCCATAGTGTAGTGACGTCTGAAATTCGTATTAGCTATTAAAATTGCCTTATTGGCGAATTTGTGTTGTCGTTAAGTTTAAAGTGTTGGGCGGCCGCTGTGCCCACTCAAGGCTTCAATTCAATTGTCATGTCAATGTCATATGCATACTTTTGGTTCCTAACTCATCAACCTGAAAACTGACACACTGACTAAGATGTAAGTGAACAATTTTTTTCTTCGTATTTTCACGGAATTGTCCGTATCTGTACAATGGATACTGGCAGCCGAAGGGAAAGGATTGTGTACTACATCTGTATCTATGAATAAACATTGTCAGTCGACATAAAACATTAAAATAAGGGAGGATAATATATTGTCACGATAATTGTAGCAAACTTTGAGAGCACAGACGGCGAGCTTCACTGAAGCTAGTTGTGAAGTCGCAGATTGACGCATTTGTACCGCGTGTATTCAATATGCGAGCACTGGCAAAATTAGAGATACAGGCGAAATGCAGCTTTATCGAATGTTTTGAGTGAAGGTATCTTGTATGGAAACTGGCAGGTTAGGAAAGGTCAACAATCGTATCTCTACTTGTGCCAATGTGACATTATTTTTATCTCAATATCGTTTAGTTGCTTATATTATAATTATTTTTACGTTGATTTGTGTACGACTTGATGAAACTTATACTTATGAGGATGCTTACTAATGAATATATTGAGTATACGTTTGAGCCCCATTCATTTCTCGCATACAAGTTCTTTATTGGAATGTGTGTAATTTATTCATTAGTAAGTTTATTTTTAGTTACTAATATTTTTAATGTTTAGAGTAGTAAACGAATCACAAGTGAAATCATATTAGAGTTTATTTACGGTGACAAAATTATATAACGGTTGAGGTCTCTTTGGTCTATCGTAACTAAAAGTCTGAGGTTAAAGAAAAAAATGTTTCGTAAATGTGGGTCTACCTTTAAAAATGGCGTTTTCAAAATAAACGCAACTTTGACCTATAAAGTTCTAACAGACTAATACTATTCCATTTAGGCGTTTCATTGTCAATATAAAGTACAGTTGAACCTATCAAATCATTATCCAGCTAATTTTTTCTTTGATTTAATTGAACAATGGAGTACTTGGAGCAATGGTTGGCTTTGAATTAGACCAAAAGAGGCCTATATCGCCCGTCCAGACAAGCGGATAGTTATATTTGTGTAGCTCCTCATTACACTGGGCGACGCTATTTAGTTGTACGTTGAATGATTTATATTCCTGTAAGTGAAATGTTTACATTTTACGTTGTGATCATGTGAGTGCAAAATTATTTTGTTTAGTGACCAGTTTAGTTCGTCAGTAACGGGCAGCAGACATGATTGTTTGGATCTGCATAGTCCATGAGCAGTATTTTTTAGATTTAATCTTTATTATATGAACCTCTTTTTATTATTTTAACAATTATGAAATTCAATCGTTAGTTACTTTCTAACAATGAAATATTTAATAAAGAAATTACAAAATTACCTAGTGGAGTTTTAATTGGGCTACCAAGTAGAAACTTTACAGCTATATTTTTGGGTAAAATTGTATACATTTATTTTGGTTCACAATACAAGATAGGTGCTTTTATTCCTTTAGTATCGTTTGGTAGCCAAAGTTTCGTAACCAGCTTCGCAATGGGAATAAAATCCCAGTAGGTAACTGCCTTTAAATCGGGACTTTACCATTTTACCGTTTGTAATCAACGTCGGCTACCAAATCCGGCTACGAGATGGGAAAGATATTCCCATTTCATAGCTGGCTAGGGCTTATGCATAAATCACGCGAGGTCCTATAGGGGGGGAGGGGGTCCAAGAAAACATCACGAAAGATCACGGTAGGGGAGGGGGGGGGTACAAGGAGACCTCACGTGTATTTTTTTACGATGAACAAACTAAGAAATATTGTCAATTTCGGCTAGCGAACGTGAAAAGTTAAATGAAAAAAATACACGTGAGACTGCCTGGGGGGGGGGGGGGGGGCTAGCCAAGAAACTCACCAAACATCACCATGGGGGAGGGGGGGGTCAAAAAGTAGCCAAAAAAACATCACATGATTTATGCATGAGCCCCTACCAGGCGGCAAACCACATTTCCCATTTGGCAGCCCGCTATCAAACGGTACTAAAGGCTTTTATTTTTGAAAAGGGTCTACTGCTCTGACTGCTCTGTTAGTGTTAACCTTATTGACGCTACCTCAAAAACAAGAGCCGTCATTTAGACGTCAACAAAATGTCAAAACTGATTGAATTGAATTTTATACAGTGTAAGGCACTGGTCTCACCGCGAGCTACTAAGCTATGAACTATGGGCTATAAACACCAACAAAAGATACGCACTTCCGTGTAAATAAGAGAGACACGGTCATACTCGCCCAGCGTTAATAGCTGATAGCTGGGCGAGTATCGCGGTGTCTCTTTAATTTAAACCAGAGAACGTATCTTTTGTTCGTGTTCATAGCTTAGTAGCTCGCGGTGAGACCAGTGCCTAACCCCCTTATTCATAAACGTTTGTTAACTTAACAAGCCGCTAATAATTGTTTGTCCCTTTTGCTCTTATGGACACATTGTTAAGGCCGAAAGGGACAAACAATTATTAGCGGCTTGTTAAGTTAACAAACGTTTATGAATAAGGGGGTTAGTCTTTATTGCTCTGAGGACAAAGACTTGTATATCGGTCTTTGGCGTTGAACCTTCGGTGCCAATACACGGTGTTTCTGGTAACACTCAAAACCGCAGACACCCCAACTGATTTTTATTTTTTTAAACTTATCTATAGTATTCTTTTTTTAATCTGCTGTTTATTTGTTTTTTTATTGGATGTTTAATTTTCTGTACAGCTCTAGTCGACTTTTAACTCTACACTCAATAAAACAATTGCTAGCTGCCATCATAAACCTTGAAACTATTTATTTGTGTACATTATTGCAACGACATAAGACTTACCAATAGACAGCTACGTCGCTGGAAACCACTTTAAAGCTTTGTCACAGTGAACTTCAAATTGTACAGCTAAGCAAACTTAACCCAGCATTCAAAATGACAAGGTCGTAAGTTGTAATTAGGTACGAGTTCGATTTCTTATGACACTCGTGTAATGGAGGCTTAGGCCCCCACCACGGAAATTCCAGAGAAACACATTTTCAGTCTTCCAATTTGTTTTTATATTTTTACAATATTTTCTGTTCATCGTAAAAGTTATAATCTGTTTACATCTTTTCTGTCACGTGATTGAATCTCTAAACTTTTAAAAACCGCCACCAGTGGCGCTGGCCGTCACTAAACATGAAATCAAGCAAACTGCTCAAATATTAAATTAAGTTACAAATTATCTAATTTAACTAACAAACCAAATTATTAAATGTTTTATAAAATAAACAACAGCTTCTTATAATTATTTCTATCGTATTATTTTAAACATGAAATAAAAGTAGGTTGCAATTGCAACCTATTCAAGATTCCGCCCGCGATTAACATGAACATTCGTATAAATACTATTTAAACAAAATGTGACTTTTATATTAGTAAATGGTGAGAAAACCCACGGAAAATGATAATGATAATTAATTAAATCAATCTTGTTGGCGACGTGCTGTAACACTCGGCCATCCTGCATCATCGACCGCTCCGCGGCGATCCAACTTCGCGTATCAACGTGTTCTCGTCCTCCTTCCATAATCGCTATCTCCATTGCTGAACGTCGGCGTTGTGTCAGTCTTGAAATTACTCGAGTCATCAATGTTTCGATCGCATCTTGTAGTCGGTATTTTTGTTTGTTCTCGGTTGCCCATGATATTTGCAGCAGACATCTCCAGCGTTAGATTTCTTGGCACCAGTCACCATTATCCTGAAATCAAATAATTCCAACACAGTAACTTGTTTTAAATAAAATATCACACCGATTACCTTTAATATGACAACTATCCATTGCCTAATGAAATTATCTTTATATCAAATATCATTATTAGTACTACATCTTTAAATACGAAAAATATTTATGTACACAGCGTGTAATTGTAAGTCGTATATTAGATCAATAGTTTCCCACGTCTCAGTGACAATACGTCCGGCAATTTTTTACACCACACTGCTCGCTTTAAGAAATTATATGTTAATAGGTACTGATCCGATCATATATTTCACACATATCTAAAATATATTTCGTCATTTACTATGTTTAATATCACACAGACTAATACGTTTTAATATGATAAGCTTTCACACAGTTAATGTAAATGCCACGATTTGTGCAGATTATACAGTTTGATAAATTGCATAAATCATTATTACAGAGCTTGTGTCCTAGATTATTTGTTTATGCTGGCCTGCTCTATTTTACACAGGTTTAAGATATGTTTCATATAGCTATTTATGATGTGTAGTATTTCACAAACTACATATATGAAGATATAAATCGAATGATTCACACGGTTTGTTGATGCGTATTACACATTTTTCTATTGGGCATCACATAGGGGCATCCCACTGTGTATCACACAGTTTGTCAGTGGATTTCACACGGCATCCCCATCAATCTCTCGTTGAGTATCACAACTTCTCGATGGGTATCACACAGCTTATCGATGAATACCACACAGGTTTCTCATCGATATCACACAGTTTCTCGACGAGTATCACACAGATTCTCGATGGGCATCACACAGTTGCCTCATCGATGTCACACAGTTTCTCGTTGAGTATCACACAGTTTCTCGTTGAGTAGCACACAGCTTATCGATAAGTAGCACACAGCTTTCTCATCGATATCACACAGTTTCTCGATGAGTATCACACAGATTCTCGATGGGCATCACACAGTTGCCCCATCGATGGGCATCACACAGTTGCCTCATCGATGTCACACAGTTTCTCGTTGAGTATCACACAGTTTCTCGTTGAGTAGCACACAGCTTGTCGATAAGTAGCACACAGCTTTCTCATCGATATCACACAGTTTCTCGATGAGTATCACACAGATTCTCGATGGGCATCACACAGTTGCCTCATCGATGTCACACAGTTTCTCGTTGAGTAGCACACAGCTTATCGATGAGTAGCACACAGCTTTCTCATCGATATCACACAGTTTATCGACGAGCATAACGCAGTTTCTCAATACGTTTTGCATACCACATAGCTAATAATTATGTTCTTACGTAGATATGCTTTACACAGCCCTTAGTAGATATTACATAATATTTTGTAGATAGCGACATATACCTGTCGCACCATTTCTTAAAAAAAAAACCCCAAAGATAGTGTACCAATATGTTTCGCATAGCCTGTAATAGATATAATTTATTGACGTTACGCGACTGACTTCACGTAGATTTTATGGTATCGATTTTGATACGAAATTATCACATTTATATTATATGTAGTTATATTAACTTCTCTTATAGCACAGGTCCACGTGCCTTTAGATACCTACATAACATAATATATATCGTCGCATAGTACCTACACACAAATACCTTTTTATTTATATCTATTTATTTACATATCAGACTACCTGTTTTTATCTCACAAGGATTCTACAATGTATGTCAACAATTAAGTAACAGTTTGATATAAGTAAACACTTTTTTTTTGCCTCTAATATCCTATGCCTTTATTAATCTTGGCACAATATCTTTCTTGAACTGTTATAATTATATCCTATACTAATGTTTCATATAAACGACGGATATCTCCAGTTACCAGTTTCTGTTTTTTCATTGACTGTAGATATACCTCAAATCGTATCGTACTTAGATTGTCTAATATATTTGATGACCCATGCTGTAGGTAATTACGGAAAATTCCACAATTCCAAAGACCATTTGTCTAACTTGATATTTTCATGATAATTATGATATTTTTACCACACCACACAGCTTTTATGACTTTAATTTGTACATTTACATTTTGTCCTCTTCAGTCTTTAATTTTTGTTATAACTGTCCTCGCTATCAACATGTCATCAAGCTGGTAAACGCAT
Organism: Thaumatotibia leucotreta; assembly: GCA_025490895.1. Taxonomy (NCBI): domain Eukaryota; kingdom Metazoa; phylum Arthropoda; class Insecta; order Lepidoptera; family Tortricidae; genus Thaumatotibia; species Thaumatotibia leucotreta. The sequence continues at coordinate 9,996 of JALPQI010025642.1, forward strand.
AATTTTATTAGCTACTATCACTAGATTTTACAGCTCTTCACCTGTTTGGCATGGTGCACTAGACCTCATCTTTGTTTTTAGTAACCATAGTGAGCGCAGAGACACGCTTATGCATTGAATGTTTATGTTACACCTTAAGCATGAATGTGAATAGGTAAAACAAAGTATAATAAATTATAAATATTAGATGTCATATCCCAAAGAAATATGTACTAATATGTACAATATGTTCAAAGTATAATAGTTAAGCTGCATATTTAGCGGAATATTACCGATTTATGACATTTTTTTTTTGCCTTATAAAACAGATCTAATTAAAATACAGAAAAAAAATCACTTCTTCCTGACTTATACGATTACCAAAATAAAGTACTTATGTAATTAAATCATAACAACTTTTGGAATTTAAAGTATTATTTAAAACCGCATTTTTTGTATCATCAGTCATATTTTGAAATGTTGATAAATACCCTGTTTAACTATTTGTTTTTATTAACTACGCGCAAATGTTGAGGTACCCATTCCTCATGATATTTATTGCTGAAGAATTTTACCCAAACCATTTTGCTTGCATTACTGTAATTTTCAATAAGTATCCAGAGATTTCAAAACGCTGACTCATGTATAAACTATCAACTCTCATACTAATTTTATGGCTATGTTCTCAACTCTTTGGTCTAGTGACAAGGGCTATAATAAACAAGGCAAGTGTTTGGTCGCTGAATTCTGTCACAGCATTTTCAGGTATCTTAAAATACAATGCGACACTCACAACTTAAAGTATTTACTTATGTTATTACCATAAACTTACATTACGTGATTATATACGTTATCAATCTTTGCTTTGTTAAATGATAAAATAATGTACTTAGGTCTTTGTATTTATATTTAATCTTTAAAATTTAGCAGAGTTTTGTACTAAAATTGACATAACTTTTAACACATTTACATTAAATTACTAAAAAGAAATCGCCAAATCTTCAATACGTCTAAATTTTTTGTTTTTATAAACATCCCTGACTAGGTATTTGCTTGTCCTTATCTGTCTATTTGTCTTTGGTAGAGAGATAAAACAATAAATTAGCTAATATACCTCCCTAAGCCGCGTGAAGTTTTTGTAAAAAAAACGGGTTATTGTGTAGAATACACATATAAATATTAGAAATGCTGGTTTGCATATCCATTTTCTTTGTTTTGTCTCTGTTAGTAGAGTATGTTCGGAAAGTGAAGGCACGTGAGCTATACGAGCGTGCCTTACTGCCAGACGCCTTCAGATTCCGCACAGACTGACTTCATAAAACTTCTTAAAAAAAAAACTAGGTATCAATCATCAAAATATGTTGATTCCTTGATCCTAACCTAATCAGAACTTAATCCTGTTCATTTCAACAAAGTTGATGTAATTTTAATGTGGTAGAAAACAATTTCCGTACAAATCAATAAGCATCAATTCTAATCTTTTTAACCAACTTCCAAAAAAAAGGAGGAGGTTCTCAATTTGACTAGGTTTTTTTTTTTATTGTATGTAGAATTGTGAACCAATTTTTGTTTTTTTTTTTTGTGATCCATTGGCACCAAGTTGCTGATGGGATCTTGGAGAAATCGAAGGATCTCTTCAAATGTTATAGGTACAGTCAAGTAATTTTGCTCTTTAGAACTCAAGTCTTTTTTTTTTTGTTGGTACATAAGAATTTCGTTGGATTTACAATGTCAGTAGTGACAGTAGATACAATTTTCATTTCAACCTATGTCATCTGTAATCAATCAAAGCAAATCAATAACTTTTAAAATCCAATGTAAGTTTGAGGATACATATTTGCTTAAGTGTCCCACAATTTACATGCATGAGTACCTAATAATTTTAGTTGTATCATTTAATTTGTAGGGTTGTTATACACACTATCATAGTGATCTATAAAAAAAATAGTGTTTCCTAATAGGACTAAATGAAATGTAGAATAATGTCCACTCCAGGCCCAGTGATATAAGGTTTGAATAATAGACTTATTTTATACTCAAATACTAATGAAACTTTTGACTAGAAACAAGGCTACTTTCCTTTGCTTTAATCTACCCAATTTTACAGTTCAGAAATAAATCCACAAATCAAAGATTTTTCTTTTTAACTCAATATGATGATTGTATGATAATTAGATTGAAATGAATTTGTATTATATTAAATTAAATGTGATAATTAAAGTACCTGCATGCTATTAACTAACTGATTTCTTTTACATGTAGAGTAGGTTTACTGTCTACCAACACATAATTTATTGTGTTCCAAATTTTTGATGTTGCAATTCAGCACTGCTATTTAAAAGTTTTTGTGTGAAATATATGAATCTGCCATAGTCGAGTATACCCACTAAAATACACATGTTTGTCATAAATTAATACATTTGACCCCGAAGCTTACTATGTGTGAAGTAGGTAAGTAATATGTCCAAAAGCAAGTGTGTTTATCTGTTCTGGTTGCAATTCAAGCTTAATATAAACTGAAAACAATTTTATTATTCTCGCCTAGACCGAGACTATTAACGTATACTTTATTCAGGTTTCAAATTACTCTTTACTTTTAGAACTTGACATGTGAATTATAATCAACACAGTCGTACTTAACGGCATTGCAATAAGAATCATACAATTCTATTACCGGCTGCCCAAATATCAAAGCCATTTAAATTCAGAATATCTCAAAGAACCAATTTGTAATATGTATCTGCAATACTTATTCCAATCACCGATAAGTACCTAGGAAACAAATATGAATTATACCGTACCTATTATCGCTACTTTATTTGCAAGAAGTCCTTTTACGGGAGTGTAGACAATCCGAATGTCCTGGCACGAGTTGGGTTGGCGGTTCCCACGCCGAGCCTCGGCATGGCCGGCGCCAGCACAGGCGGCGCGCGTCCGGCGCGGCGGGGCCGGCGCCTGCTGGCGAGGCCTGACACAAGTACTGCGCGAGCTGCAAATGCACCCATGTCTAGGATGACACCTCTCGTTTTCGTTCTTTTTCGGTACTCCCGCCATTGTTGATTGCCGTCGATGTCATCGTTGCTGCACTTCATTGTATCCAAATCATCTCTCGATATTATGGCTCGAGCAATTCGCAGGTAGATCCCACTTCTGATATGTAATGGAGGCTTAGGCCCCCACCACGGAAATTCCAGAGAAACACATTTTCAGTCTTCCAATTTGTTTTTATATTTTTACAATATTTTCTGTTCATCGTAAAAGTTATAATCTGTTTACATCTTTTCTGTCACGTGATTGAATCTCTAAACTTTTAAAAACCGCCACCAGTGGCGCTGGCCGTCACTAAACATGAAATCAAGCAAACTGCTCAAATATTAAATTAAGTTACAAATTATCTAATTTAACTAACAAACCAAATTATTAAATGTTTTATAAAATAAACAACAGCTTCTTATAATTATTTCTATCGTATTATTTTAAACATGAAATAAAAGTAGGTTGCAATTGCAACCTATTCAAGATTCCGCCCGCGATTAACATGAACATTCGTATAAATACTATTTAAACAAAATGTGACTTTTATATTAGTAAATGGTGAGAAAACCCACGGAAAATGATAATGATAATTAATTAAATCAATCTTGTTGGCGACGTGCTGTAACACTCGAGCGTTTTTAAATTAGGCCAGTTGCACCAAGGATTAAGGACTAAAGCATAGATGTAGTACAACATTTAAATTACAACTATCCTTATCTTGCTTACCAATTAAATTCGGTGACAAAGAGAGTTGTACGTACGTTTTTTGTTTCTGAATACCTGTAATGTCACTGGGTTTATTTGAAAACGGTCAGTTGACAAAAAGACATATCTTCTAATAAAAAGTTTGTAAAAAGGTCAGTTTGATTAGAATTAAAAAGACTTGTTCTTATCAAATGTAGGTATGGAAAAAGAGTCTTTTCAGTCATGCATAACATTTGGGAATATTTCTGTCTCTTTTTACCACCAGCAGTAATCTCTTTTTAGCAAAGTAAGTTAGAAAGAGACTGCCGCTTGTAAATTGTAGCTGTATAAAACCGGACCCTGATTATGACACTATCCGTTATGACTGCTTGCTAATGCTGATGCTTCACTTGGCGTATGTATTTGCGTTTTGCCTCTTGCTCCCATTAGTATACAGGTGGAAGCGAGAGTCATAACGCAAATACGCCAACTGGAGTGCCTTCTACGCAAAGTGCAAAATATTCCCTAATGGTTTTGTATGGTGGTGTATCTGTGGCAACAGGAATATGTTAACATTATATCTCTAAAAAATCGACTGTAAATAACTACCTGGTTACAGACAAGCGGACACACAGACGGGCGGACAGAAAGTGAAGTCTAAAGGCCCTTCTCCACAGTTCCACAGTTGCCGAACATGGGCGATCGTACGGGACGCAACTTTAGAACTTGTATAGCTGCGTCCGTATGATATCCTATGTTCGGCCAATGTTGTGAAGGGCTGAAGGACCGTGTCTCTTTTTTTTACATGAGAGTGTGTATCTTTTGTTCGTGGTTATATCCGTTAATTCATAGCTTAGTAGCTTGCGGTGAGACCAGTGTCTAAGAGCTCGTTCTCACTATGTCGGATGTGGGCTGTTCCGGTGGCAGAACATTTTATTTGATGTTCACACTCGTCCGACAACGATTTTGTGTCGGAGCCGACATAAAATGTCGTCCGTTTTGCCAGCCCATCCAGCCCGATAAAAATAGTGTCGGATCTCGCCCGCGTGCTAGTCAATATGGCGATGTTCACATTTTGTTGGGTGTCGGGCCGACTCCGCCCGCGCCGCACCCCCTCAGACGCCCGCGCGTCGCTGCCACTGATTGAACAGTACGCCGACACCCGATTAAAAATCGGCCCGACAACCTACATAGTGGGAACAGTGACACCGCCACACGATTGAAAATCGACCCGACAGCCGACATAGTGGGAACGAGCTCTTCAGGCACTAGTCTCATCTTTTATTTACACGGGATCTTTTGTTCGTTTTTATACGTACACACGAACAACTGAATGCTCTCTCAGAAATGTTTAAGTATAACTATGTTACGCAAGAAAATAAAAAACAACTCTTTCAATTCATAGATATTTACATAAGTATTAATGACCAACTATGCACATAAAAATTATAAAAAAACTTATTTACAATTTTATTTACAAGTTAAGTTACGATGTTCGCGGATGTTACGGGCGGGGCACATAATCTAAGGGGTTGAACTCCTGTCCTGACACAGACGATAGTGACAAGGGTGTTGCTGGTCGTCTCTTAAAATTCTCCAAATATTCTTATGATCACAGTTAACCGACGACCAGCTCGTCGTGTGCTAGCCGTCGTTAACGCGAAAATACTCTGGGAGATAAAAATCAAAATCAAGCTTCCTTACCATAGTATATTTATTTCATATAAATATAGATTTTTTTGGATAACCACACTTTGTATTAGACCACTATACTAATTATACAATCGTAACATATTTAAGTACCCGGAGGGGGTGGGGGGCCGTTCATCCACTGCGGCGGGTTCCCGCAGAAGTTCGCTCCGAATATGGGTACTGCGTGGCGAAAGGGCATCATAGGGGGCATGGGGGGCATCCTAGGCGAGCCCCCGAACTGGAAAGTGTTGGGCATGAAAGGGGGGCGGCGTGGCGGGGTTAAAGGGGGGGAAGGGGGCGAATGGGACGAAGTCTGTGGGGGTTCTGTCGGGCCACGGCCGGGCGAAGCGGGGGAGGTTCGGGTTCCGTCGTGCTGAGAAGGGGTTGCGACCCCGGCTGGGCCCGCTGCCGAAACGGCTGCTGGATTCTGAAGGTCTTTGGTTCCTGAAAAGATAGATTGACATGAGTTCTATACTTTCAGTGTTATATTTTTGAACATTGCAACCATTAGGTACGCTACTGCGCCCGGATACGTCAGATAAACCATTCCATTTATTTTATCATTTGAACAAACGGATTCACTGCAAGTTTTCCCCGTAAAGATAGATGGATTTATTCTGACTACAAAAATAAATCTTCGGTAGACAAGCAAAACTCACAAAGTAACAAATACCTACTTGAAATAAAGCTCTATCTCAGTTCTGACTTAATACTGACATAAGAGGTTGCTAAGAGTAGTGACAGTTTTTATAGTGAGTTTTGCTTGTCAGCCGACGAAATGCATCTGTCTATTTAGCTGTTTAAATTTGCTGTTGCATTGTTTTAAATAAATGATGTTTATATTAACCCTTGATTCGTCAGAAATAGGGAATGGTGGTGTGTTCAAGCCTCCTTGAAATTGAATAGTCTTAAAAAAAATACACAAAGTGGGGCAAATACCATGTGCAGTATTATGGACGTTGTCGAATTAAGGATTAAGTAAATATTAATAATTAAGTTACAAGTCTTCGGATGCCTCGGCGTGAAAACGGAGTTATCTATCCAACTTGGCCAGAAATCCTCATTTTCCCGGCCTATGATGTAATGTACTATTTTAGTAGATGGTGCCTTTTTTAGGCTCTAGTGCGAGAAGTGTGTCATTTTACGCCAGGTCCAAAACTTTGGAGGGCCATCTGCACTAAAAAACGTCGTACGAGACACGTGCAAAAAAGAAATTCTAGCTCGTGTCGATTTAAAACACTCCCTATCGGTCGTGTTTTAAAACATCGCCATTCGTTTCGAATTTCATGTTTTTCGCACTTGTGTCGTAATGTACTATTTTCACAAGTATTGAAAAAACAGTGTCGCTTACGACATGTTTTCATGGAATGCGCCTATATCACAATCTATCAATATCAAAATATCAATTTTACAATGTATACCTGGGTTTGCGCTTGGACGTGTCGTCGTCGTCGTCGTCGGGCTTCTGTTTGTCCTTGGCGGCCTTCCTGGCGCGGCGCTCCTCCTCGTCGTCCGAGAACTCCACCTGGTGCGGCGGCGGTTCCACGTCGTGCAGCCAGGACGCGTCCGACCCTTTCACTCTGGAACATACACATCCGTATTAGCCACTTGTCCCGGGTTATTCGCGGATCGTCTAGAACGCAAAATGACAAGTGTGTTCTTTTGTCTACATTGCAGTTTGACCATCGAGTATTATGCCAAAACCTTAGATCGACTTGAAAGCAAATTACCCAACACGCAGAACGACAAGAACGCATTTTGCCTACTTTTGTTTTTGCGAGTTCAGTCACAAACAGTCACTAGGTATAGGTAGGTTAGGTTCGTTAGGTATCTGCAAATGGCCGAAGGCCAAACTGCACAGAATCGCACGTCGATATCGCTTTAAAGTTATGATAAAACGGAAAAAATACTGTAGACGTTTTGCGTTGTAAACCAGTTGCTACTAACCCTTTGTATGCAAAAAATATATTTTCTACTTATAATCTGAAAAGGAATCATCAATATTGGTGATTAATAACTAATGACCCACGCCATCTGGTTCATCTTTTGATTCTGTATCATTAAACTTTTGCACTCAACTGTTCAGACATTTTGCGTTTTAGTCATAGTGCTATGAAGGCAGTATACGAAGTAGGCATTTTGCGTGTTAGTTCATTTGAGATTTAGACCGATTGCACGTTGGGTAAACTGCAGTTTAGGCAAAACAACAAACTAGTCATTTTGCGTTCTAGACAATCCGCGAATAACCCCTTGCCCCCCCCCCCCCCCCCCCCATCAGCTATAGGAACGACCAAAAGTTAAGCGCCCCCATGTGAACTAAAGAGACGGTGACATTGAGGTTGCGGCTCCACTGACGCGGAGCGGAGCTGTGGAAGCTCGGCCAATGAGACTGCATCACAGTGTTTCAAATTTTCAATTTGAAGAATGTAATTGGTCAGTTTTGCATAGCTTCATAACTATAAAAATCGCCATGTTTCTTTTATTTCCCGTGTAAACGTGTGCGCTTATCCTTTGTTAGTTTTTGGTCGATTGCTAAAAATCGCCGTGATGTTCTGATGTATGCAAGTATGAAAGTGACGCTTATCATGATAAATGGTAATTATTCGCATTCCTGAATATCATGGGGTGGATTTCAAACAGCCAGTCCACCATATTGGATTTGTAATGACGTTTCTTAAGGTGCGTTCAGACCAAAAGAGCATTCGCTGTTCTAACATCCCACTCTACGAAATTCGATCGTTACACAAAACGTGATTGGTTGATTTCGTAGAACGGGGGATAGAACACAGAATGCTCTTTTGGTCTGAACTCACCTTTAGCCAGTCAGAACGTGTGAGCGCGCATCCTAATCGAAGACCGGGAAGTGGGGTCAAATTATGATTCCACATAATTACAATTTTATTATACATAGTTACAAGTGAAGCTAATAATAATAAGACCCATGGTTATTGCATATCTGGGCATTTTCACTTCTAGGGACACCCAATTAGCTTAACTCTCACAAAAAAGTTAACTTCGATGTCAGCTTTTTAACGACAACTAAGCATTAAATATTAACAAAAACGTTTTTTTTACAAGCTTTTATTTAGTTTCACCTGTCCCGTTGTCTGTCGTTCTGTAATCAAATCTTGCAACTTAAATTTGATCCACTTCCCGGTTTCCGATTGAGCTGAAATTTAGAATGCATGTATAAATCGGATGACAATGCAATGTTATTGTGCCATAGAGCTGATCTGATGATGGAGCCGGAAGGTGGCCATGGGAACTCCGTAATTAAACGATGCAACCCTATCGAGTTTGAGCTCATTAGATTCGTCTTGACAAGTACTTTGATACTATATGGTAACCAGGGTCTGATGATGGAGCCGGAAGGTGGCCATAGGAACTCCGTAATTAAACGATGCAACCCTATCGAGTTTGAGCTCATTGGATTAGTCTTGACGAGTACTTTGATACTACATGGTAACCAGGGTCTGATGATGGAGCCGGAAGGTGGCCATAGGAACTCCGTAATTAAACGATGCAGCCCTATCGAGTTTGAGCTCATTGGATTCCTCTTGACGAGTACTTTGATACTATATGGTAACCAGGGTCTGATGATGGAGCCGGAAGGTGGCCATGGGAACTCCGTAATTAAACGATGCAACCCTATCGAGTTTGAACTCATTGGATTAGTCTTGACAAGTACTTTGATACTATATGGTAACCAGGGTCTGATGATGGAGCCGGAAGGTGGCCATAGGAACTCGTAATTAAACTATGCAACCCTATCGAGTTTGAGCTCATTGGATTAGTCTTGACGAGTACTTTGATACTATATGGTAACCAGGGTCTGATGATGGAGCCGGAAGGTGGCCATAGGAACTCCGTAATTAAACGATGCAACCCTATCGAGTTTGAACTCATTGGATTAGTCTTGACAAGTACTTTGATACTATATGGTAACCAGGGTCTGATGATGGAGCCGGAAGGTGGCCATAGGAACTCCGTAATTAAACGATGCAGCCCTATCGAGTTTGAGCTCATTGGATTCCTCTTGACGAGTACTTTGATACTATATGGTAACCAGGGTCTGATGATGGAGCCGGAAGGTGGCCATAGGAACTCCGTAATTAAACGATGCAACCCTATCGAGTTTGAACTCATTGGATTAGTCTTGACAAGTACTTTGATACTATATGGTAACCAGGGTCTGATGATGGAGCCGGAAGGTGGCCATAGGAACTCGTAATTAAACTATGCAACCCTATCGAGTTTGAGCTCATTGGATTAGTCTTGACGAGTACTTTGATACTATATGGTAACCAGGGTCTGATGATGGAGCCGGAAGGTGGCCATAGGAACTCCGTAATTAAACGATGCAACCCTATCGAGTTTGAACTCATTGGATTAGTCTTGACAAGTACTTTGATACTATATGGTAACCAGGGTCTGATGATGGAGCCGGAAGGTGGCCATAGGAACTCCGTAATTAAACGATGCAACCCTATCGAGTTTGAACTCATTGGATTAGTCTTGACAAGTACTTTGATACTATATGGTAACCAGGGTCTGATGATGGAGCCGGAAGGTGGCCATAGGAACTCGTAATTAAACTATGCAACCCTATCGAGTTTGAGCTCATTGGATTAGTCTTGACGAGTACTTTGATACTATATGGTAACCAGGGTCTGATGATGGAGCCGGAAGGTGGCCATAGGAACTCCGTAATTAAACGATGCAACCCTATCGAGTTTGA
>JALPQI010025643.1:0-16922 GCA_025490895.1 Thaumatotibia leucotreta
GTGACTTTTCTTGCAGCTGGCGCAAAGTAAAAATCATGTCAGTAGTAGAGCGTCCCGATCGAAATCCACACTGTGCCTCAGGATACACGCGGTCGGCAAGCCGCTGGAGTCTAGTCAGAATAACCCTCGCAAACAGCTTTCCGACGATGCTCAGAAGGGAAATGCCGCGGTAATTGTTGCAATCGCCGCGATCCCCTTTTCCCTTGTATAAGGTGATAATGTTAGCATTTCGCATATCCTGAGGAAAGCGCTCCTGCTCCCAACATTTGCTCAGGAAGTTGTGCAAAATCGGATGCAGTGACTTGACCTTGAGAAGCTCTGCGGGGATGCCGTCATCGCCGGGACTTTTGTCATCCACTTCTAGGGACACCCATTTAGCTTAACTCTCACAATATCAGTCAGTTTTTTAACAACAATTAAGCATGAAATATTTACGTCAATCCACTTTATTTATATCTTTGTATTGCATAACGCGTATTCTTGATAAAAAAATTGTTAATATTTAATGCTTAATCGTTACAAAGCCGACATCGAAGTTAACTTATTTGTGAGAGTTAAGCTAATTGGGTGTCCCTAGAGACGTGAAAATGCCCTTCCACTTAGTGTTCTGATTCGCTGGTTCGTGGGCTGACGAACGAACATTTTGCTATATGAATATTTGTTTTCATCTGCCCAATGACTAACGAATGCTCGCTCAGAACACTAAGTAAAAACGGCTATAAGTAATTCGCCTTTCCACTTAAGGTGCATGCAGGCCAAAAGAGCATTCGCTGTTCTATCCCCCTACTCTACGGAATTCGATCGTTACACGAAACGTGATTCGTTGATTTCGTAGAGTGGAGGATAGATCAGCGAATGCTCTTTTCGTCTGCATGCACCTTTAGTGATCTGAGCGAGCATTCACTTGTTCGTGGGCTGACGAACGAACATTTTGCTATGTGAAATCCTGTTTTCATCTGCCCAAGAACGAACGAATGCTCGCTCAGAGACTAAATGAAAACGTGACACGAGTTACGATTATAGCTTTATTTGCCGACATTTGAAAGGAGGCTCCAATTTAGTGAAAAAACAAAAGAAATGCAACACATGTCACAAAAGGTGACTTTATCGCTAAAGTGCGATCTTTTCCAGACAAACCTTTGGGTAGAGGAGACAAGATAACAAAATATAGGTAGTAGGTCGTGCCAGGGACCGGAACCATTATTTTACAAAAATCTCGAAATAGCCCAATATTTTATGTAATTTACAAGATCATATTTTTAAATTACTCCATTAGAATTTTTATACCGAAGCACGAAATAGAACGAAAAAAGAACCGTTCTTTTTGTATGGAGAAAATATTGGTTCCGGTAACTGGGTGGTGCAGAAAAGGTAAATATTACTACTATTATGCTCGCGGTCGGTCCAATAATACGGGTCAAGTTTAATTTTTAACAGAAAATACTGCATACAGGCTAATTCAAAGAGGGTTATCAATTAATATGTACAGGATAGGTAGAATCCTTTCTAACATCAGATTATATTGTAATTTTCAAAATTAATCATACAATAAAATAAAATAAATAGTGATTGCTGATTTGAAATTTAAAAAACCGCTGAAAATGTATGGATACTGGAGCTTTTTAATTGTTACTTGCTACTTTTATATCCACGAATTTATTTGACGATAAAATTACGTATTTGGGTGAATATCTGAGCGTTTCAACCACCTAATTTTGGTGGCATCATTTTTGCCGAAGCTTCTAAATGTTCAATGTTATACTTCGTCATTGGTATAAGATACCGTGCCTCCTTTAAATGACAATATAGCACATTGTAACGAATAGAACTTCGGCAAAAATGATGTCATCAAAATTAGACGGTTGAAACGCTCGGATATTCACCCATTTTTTGGATTTTATGCAAATAACAGGGAAAATCCAATTCAATTGGATTCTAATTATTCTGTATAGATACCTATATTTTTAAAATCTATTTGAAACCAGCCTGTTTACAGTATTTTTTATGAAATTTTATACCCGGCCTATATTTTTTGAACGAGAGTGTATATAAATAGTGCACAGTTACATGATAACTGAATAATTACTGGCGAAAACTACAGAATACAGATATACCAATGCCCTTAATAAAACTATTTTATTAAATACACCTAATAAGGGACATGTAAATTATAAACTAACGAGAATAGAATAGATTGTGGGTATAACGGATATGTTAACAAGGCAGATGGTTTCAACTTACAACTTACATGCCTAAGTTATAATGGTAAATTGAAAATTTAGAACTACATATTTATTATACGTTCAAATATACACTTTTAAGTCGAAGCTTTAGGAGTCAATTTGTTAAACAGTTCTATAATAAAGGAGTAAATTAATATAATTTATCAATAATATCCATAGATAGATCTCTATCATTTTTAAAGCTAAATTTAAATCACCTACGCGTTTCTTAATTTCTTTTTTACTGAAAATAAATTGAGAAAATATTTCTAATTTACATTTATTGAACGATGTAAAATTACTGTGAATTTTGGTAAGTAATATAAAGTTTCATTTAAAACATGTTTTTAATAAAAAATATATGTCATGGTTGCTCATTTTCTTTTACCGGATGATTTTTTTTCCTTGATACAATTCCGGTGATACAAACCCTGTAGGCGGAAATGACCCCTCTAAAGTTTGCCCAAAATCATCCTGTATAATATGACTAATATGAGAACAACATTGAAAATCCCAAAAACCACTTAATAAACACACACAATAAGAAACACACTTTCATCAAAAATGTTAAGTTTACAAACAAAATATCTAACTACTTATAGCTTTTAGTGTCTCTCACTTTGTGTGGGCCAAAATTCTTTTCGCTGTCTTATTTTGTGTCCCTAAAAAACGTGACACAGTTGTGATTTTTGTATGAGATGATGTTTTGTTTTAAATTTCTGATGTATGGGTTAAAATCTAGCGAGAAAAAGAAATACAAGTGCACCGGATTTTTTTATATACTAAGTCGAAACAGCAACGAAAAGCGTGACAGAGTGGTATAAAACAAGACAACGAAAAAAATTTTGACCCTTGTAATAAGATATAAGAAACACGTTACTGTATAAACTTACATTTTTGATAAGATTTAGTATTGCCAGGGTTACATTGTTCCTTTGATGTGGCCATCTTCCAGCTCGAGCATCTGATCAGCTCCATGGTATCATTATGTTATATTGTCATTCAACTTACATTTCAAAATATCAGCTCAATTGATAATCAATATGTAGGTACGGCGCAAATATGCAGTGATTGAATGGCTGTATATTTGAGCTGTTTGGGGTTGAGACATTTGGACCCCGGAGACCCCGAGCACTTAGGAACTAAGTGTAGAATTAAGGAGTTAGCGAAGCGTCTCACGGATGCTACAGAGGGCTGGTTCGTTCCTAGCACAACGAATTGGTATCGCGATTCAGAGTGGCAATGCCACCAGCCTTCTGGGTACTCTGCCATCTGGCGCTGACCTCGCCCCCGTTTTCTATCTGTAAATACGTATACGCTTTAATTAATTTAGTAATATTTTTACTTTCATTGTACTGTGTATTACAAAATTATTTCCTTTATTTATATTATTTCTTCTTAAGTTAGGTTTTTTTATAAAAATGTCAATAAAAGTAATATACAATAAAACATACAAAACATATAAGCACATTATAAAAAACCTAACCTTGGGTGCCGCCGGCAACGGGGCGGGCCCAAGCTGCCGGTGGTTAGGGCTGCAGGGAGAGGAACCGCCGCATTATGCGCGCCGTGTCCAGGATTACCGCCTTCTACATCTGACCCTTGACTCAAACACCTAGCGAGAGTCTCTTGGGGTGTTGATCGAGACTCTTCTTATTATTATTATTTTAAATATTACAAAATTTTACTATTATTAAGTACAAAATTTTAGACCTTAGATGATTGATAAGTAATTATTGATTCTGTAGAACACATTATTATTTGTTAATTAAATAAATAGGTACGTACTTAAATGGATAAAATTTGACCCTGTCATGTTTTCAGACTCTGGCTTGAAGAACCATCTGAGGGTAGTTTTGTTTGCGACCATTTTAATAATTTGAAGTAGATACAAATTTGCAGTTCTTTACAGTTATGTAATAATGAATCGTTATACTATCGACTAGTACAGTCGCTTACGTCAAAGGTTTTCTCTCAGTTTAATAAAACCCTGTGATTGAGTCTCAAAACATCTCGCCTTCGTTTCCTCCCTATGTTGTGAAAATATGGGCCCTGTACAATAACACGAGTTACTCACGCGTCAAAGTTAGGGTGGCCATTTGGCTTTCTTTCGTGGGACAGGATTTCGTAGTGTTTCCACCTCCATAAATAGAGTGCTCTGAGGAATTGTTTGGATTAATCCCTGCAGCGTCTTTCCGCCATCGTCCTACGTGACAGCATTTCCATCCTTACCATTTTATTTCATTTATTTATTTTGCGTTACACAGGTACATTACATCACACAGTTGGCATTTGCAAAGTAAGAGGCACTGATACCCGGATAGGGCATAGAAAATTTCTTACGAACTAGTATTTAATTACATAATTACACAAAACCTATTCAGAATAACAAAGTAATCATCAATAAAAAAAATTAGAACTCTAACATTACATAATTATCAGGTCAATATCTTAAACGAGAAATCACTGTAGCAAAAAAAATATCCAGGGTGCTTAAACAAGGTGCCAATCGCTAACGCTTAATCGTCAATCGTAAACGAAAGGCAGCTAACTGTCTTTGTCGCACTAATACGAAAGAGTGACAAAGAGGGAAAACTACGATACGCTACTAAGCGTTAGCGATTGGCAACTGGGCTAAGCATCCAGGTCAGTGTATTAATACAATTTCATGCAGATTTTAGATATTTGGCAGTCCTCAACTGTGCATTTTTGCACAGCTATTGTCGCCTGCGGTGTTTCCGGACGAAAAGAGCGTATTTCCATCTTAAAGGTCGGCAACGCACTTGTAATACCACGGGTGTTGCGGGTGTCCGGTATACCATCAGTTGAGACGTCTGCTCGCTGGCCTCCTATTCCATAAAAAAAGCAATAATAGAATGATTTAAAAAAAATTAAAAGAATAAGTCTGCGTGGGTAGGCCCTCCACAAGGTGTACTGATAACCTGGTGAAGGTCGCAGGAGTTCGCTCGATGCGGGTGGCGCAAGACCGGTCCTTGGGGCAATCTTTGGGGGAGGCCTTTTCAGCATAGGACGTCTTTCGGCTGATATGATGATGATGATAAAATCTGTGTGGGTCGGTACCTATGTTTTCACGGTAGTTATACAGGGTGCTCGAGAGCGTTTCAATGGTGGGAGTGATTAAAATGGTGTAATGGTTGACCATATTAAGAATGTTAGGCATTATTTGCCTGAAATTCACACTCTTTTTTAAAATTAATTTTTCGTCGTAGGTAACTGGTTATAAAACTTCTTTTTGATTAAAATGTTACCACAATTTGTTTTAATCTTTCCACACCTTTTGCCTGACAATCGAAAAATACGAATATAATCAACGAAACAACCTGTCGCTAAAAAATAAACATTTGACGTATTGTTGCTATAATTTCACACATGGCAGTGTTGAAAAGTATCCAAAAACTATTTAAAAAAGTAAAAAAAATTGTTTTAATTTTTAAGACTTTCTTTTTTTTATTTTGTTGTCTAGAATGCAGGCCTGCAGGGCTAATATTTATTTTATTTTATTTTTAGCCTCTCGCACTAAAGATGATGGAAGATCAAGAGCATCTTTTCAAAATAGTATTGATCCGCGAAAGAGCTTCAACGTTTTATCGCGCGCATGATATGCTAGCCTTTCAGGATTTAGGAATATCCCTTCCCACAACGTAGTCACCCTACAAAAAATAATCTAAAGAATCCGAAGCTAGCATTTTGAAAATCGTTACAAAACGCCCCATAACTCTTTCTTCCTGGCTTGCGGGCAGTCGTCGACATGTTAAGAGTAGATTTACTTTTCTTTATGGTCGCGCTGTGTGCGGCCAGTTTTCACGAACAATATAGAGGTGAGTTGGAAATAAGTTGGGAATTTTATCGTGTACAATAATTAGTACATATACAGAGTGTTCGTGAGTAAACCAATGCATTTTTGATGACAAAAGAAGAAAAAAAAATGTAACATGTCATTTACGAACAAAACAAAATTTTTGTGATTTTTTGAATTTTTTTCTACATGACCAGTAATAAATTGTAGAGAAAGATTTTTTTTAAGGATTTAAATTTTCAGAAACTTTTTTCTCATTTTCTCTAACTTTAATCAGTGAATATGTCGAAATGAAAACTATTAGTGTAAGAATTTTAATCGTGCAGGCATTTTTCAGTGACTTATGATGAAAATAGTATTTATTTTAAAAACATGTCATTATCTCTTAAACTACCCGAACTACCACTAAGCCGAATCCAGAAAAATTCATATGACATTATAGCCTCAAAATGTAGTCAGGAATACACCTTTCAAGTCTGTCGGTATACTCATGAACACCCTGTACAGCATTTTTGTTATTGCTCTAGCAACATATCTTATAATTACATCCCAGGTCACACCTTGTCATACGATAAGGCTAATGATAGGTTCAATTATTTGTAAAATAAAAAACCGGCCAAGTGCATGTCGGGCCATGCTCATTGTAGGGTTCCGTAGTTATTCAAAATCGGCTGGGCCGATTAAATTCAAAATAGTTTTATTTTAACCTCGTGAGGCCCTGTCATATATTTATTTATTACTTAACATTTTCTCATTATAAATATGGTGTCAAAGTTAAAATTTGGTTGAACTGGGTGTCGTCACTGGGACTCGGGAGAATAAAGTATTCTATAAGCCCACTAATTCATGATTTTTTTTCATATTTTTTGGGCCTACGGATCAAAAGTTAGAGGGAGGGACACTTTTTTTTTCTTCTGGCGATTATCTCCGAAAGTATTGACTTTAGAAAAAATCCTTATTTTTTTTAAGGATCTATTCAATGATACCCCACACTATAGGATTACAGCAAATAAAAATATCACCCCCACTTCACCAGTTGGAGATGTACCCGATTTTTTTTATTACTATTTTTTAATAAACCACTTTTTTGGCATGCTTAATATGTATATCTGTACCAAATTGCAGATTTATAGTATTAACGGCCACTGAGCTATGATGGGGACAGACGGACAGACGGACATGGCGAAACTAAATACCTATAAGTGTTCCGTTTTTTGCCATTTTGGCTACGGAACTCTAAAACAAAGCCTCAACTAAAATAACAAATTGTGATGTTATCTGGGCAAAGGGACCTCATTTTCGATTGTGCTTGTGGCAATATGTTCGTAAGAATCGTAGTCGAGCAATACTAAAAAAGTTTGTTTTTCGAACCAACTCTACTAAAATGATGTTAAACAAATTAGAAATAAATATTATACCTAACTGTATTTTTCAGTGCCTCAAACCTGCACGGACAAATGGGAATCATTTGTGTACGAGGACAGGGAGTACATCATCCAGAATCTGCCGATCACTTGGGAGAATGCTCAGATTATGTGCCGGTAACGCAATATACTTACCGATATACATATATATCATTTATTTATATTCAAAACTACAATTTATGTAGGTATATAGATTAAATTTAACTAATCTACTTAACCTAACTTATATCTAAGATTGGCCCTTGTGGCATTGTACCGAGGATGCCGGCGGCATTTCCTCGCTGTATCGCAATACTGATGCGTTGTGCGAAAAAGTCACCAGCTCTTCGGTCTTTAGTCACGGCAATTAATGAATGAACGGCCCCATGAACCTAAAGTTTCTACGCCAAACGGTACAAAATCGTACTCTTTGCCGAGGCCCTTATATTTATTATCCCACACCAACATCCATCCCAAGCTCCAAGGAACAAAAGGAGGTACCCGAAAAAAAACGTTTTTTCTAGTTTTTATTGTACCACTTTGGTGGCATGATTAATATGTATACCTGTACCAAATTGCAGACTTATAGTATTAACGGCCGCTGAGCTATGCTGCGGACAGACGGACAGACGGACATGGCGAAACTATAAGGGTTCCGTTTTTGCCATTTTGACTACGGAACCCTAAAGATATGGCGTAAAATTTTGTTTTCATTTAAGGCCTTTAATTATACGTACATTTTTGTATATCATCATATGTACAATTTTTTTACATTAAAAAAATCGAAGGGTTGAAAGTGACACACTTTACTCGATATTTTCATAAATAAATATTCCAATAAATTAAGTTAATAATTTATCATTATATACTGCGGCTTATGTACTGCTCAATATTTTATGTAATTTACAATATAATATTTTTAAATTACTCCATTAACTTACAATTTATATACCGAAGAACGAAAAAGAGCGAAAAAATAACCGTTCTTTTGTAATTAGAAAATAACGGTTCCGGTCCCTGGTAAAAAATACCTAGGTACATATTTATAAGCAATTTTGTATTTTTTTAGCAAAGAATAAGATTTAAGTAATTGTTCATTTGAATTTAATTACAAGAAATTTTCAGCGGTCACCACAACGGGACCTTGGCTATATTGGATACTAAAGAAAAGGCAGAATTTCTTTCTGAAGCGCTGGCTGAATCACAATTTGGTAAGTTTGAGAAAACGTCAAATGTATCAGGGTGCTTAGACAAGTTGCCAATCGCTAGCGCTTCATCGTTAATCGCAGCTAACTGTCTTTGTCGCACTTATCCGAAAGAGTGACAGAGAGGGAAAACTACGATACGCTACTAAGCGCTAGCGATAGGCAACTTGGCTAAGCATCCAGACATCATCTTCTTCAGCCTATGTCCACAGCTCGTGCTGAGAATTGGACACATGCACGGGAGGAGACGTGTGGGGAGCAGGCAGGGGTCTATTTCTAGAAAGCTTGTAACTTATAATCCGTAGTCCTTATCTAATTAATAATGTTAAAAAGAGACTTCCACTAACTTGTATTACAAGCAGGGCCGGATTTAGAGGTTGAGAGGCTTCGGGGCAACAAAAGAATGGAGGCCCCCTGGCCCCCAATAATTTTCCAAATAAAGTAGACAATTTTTTTCAGTCAAGTTTTTTTTTTTTGTGAAAACAAGTATAGATTATTTTATTATTTAACAAACATATAAATAAAAGGGCAAAGGGCTTTTGACGGTTACAAGAAAAATAAAGAAAGCTCACATTAGCCACTTGCAAGGTAGAACAGCGAAAGAAAAATGTCTATTAGTAAAACAGCGTAAAAAAATGGTTACTAGTGTTTACTAGTTGGAATTTGATTTTTTTTTCGAAATTCTATTGTGGGAGCCCCTCTTTCGTGGAGGTACCGGGGCTGTAGCCCCGGTTGCCTCCCCCCCCCCTAAATCCGGCCCTGATTACAAGTTACAAGCTTTCGAGAAACTGCGTTGGAACGACGCTTTACCTACTCCGTCGCCAACAGATACCAAAACTCTTTTTTTTTATTGTTTGGCCCAGGATTCCCTCTGGAATAAGCCAGCCTATTTTGATACAGTCCTCTATGATTTATCGTCACAAATAATCCAAAAATGGCATCTGCAGCAAGGAAACTGATTCCCCTTTTGGATCGTGTTTTAATTAAACGCGCTGAAGCTGTAACGAAGACTGCAGGAGGTATCGTGCTTCCTGAAAAAGCACAGAGCAAAGTTCTCCATGGAGAAGTCGTTGCTGTGGGACCCGGTGCAAGGAAGGACAATGGAGACTTCGTCCCCCTTATGGTGAAAGTCGGCGACAAGGTGCTCCTCCCTGAATACGGCGGCACCAAGGTTTCCCTAGACTCCGAAGAAAAGGAATACCATCTCTTCAGAGAATCTGACATACTGGCGAAAATCGACAACTAAATTAGTGCATAGCTTAAAAGTTTACGTGGTTCGAATTGGTTAGTCATAAATTTTAGAAATCGTAGTGTATGAACATGATGTGATTGTGTAATATGTTGGTTGCTGATGAAACATGGACATGATGTTATCTCCGTTGCATTTCTTATTATTATAATACTGTAGGGTAGGACCCTAACAGCTGGACATAGGCCTGTCCTATTATTACTTGCCAGTTTATCAGGCATGGCCAGAATACAACAACTGTTGTCCATTTTTTCCGCAACTCGACATCAAACGTGCGCTTTGCGTGGTCCCAACGCTGGTCCAGTAATTTTTTGGGACTTCACATATACCCTTGAATTTCTTCGCAGGTGTATGCAGTCCTACTACCCCGAAAATCGAAATTCGGAAATTTTGAGGATTTTTCTCTGTCACTCAAACGAAGGCGTCATTAGAGTGAGAGAGACAAATCCTCGAAATTTACGAATATCGTTTTTTGCGGTAGGGCCGCAGGTTTCCTCACGAAGTTTTTCCTTCACCGTAAAGCACTTGTGAATATCAGATGATATTTCGTACGTAAGTTTTTTGAATAACTCATTGGTACGAGCCGGGGATTGAACCCACGACCACTGCATAGCAGCCGTATGTTTTACCTCTAGGCCACAAGCGCTTGTTACTTATGCGTACAGACGTATTTAAAGAGATAGTCCACAGTCGCTGCGATAGGCGACCAGAGGTCTATATCTTATTAATAACCAATTACAACTAATTAGTTGTAATTTGTTATTAATAATACAAGCGGTAGTCGGTTTCTAGTACCAACGCGTTTGTTTCATACATTTTATCGCCATTGTATCAACGAGCGTGATGTGGTGGTGGTGGAACGGCAGTAAGAATATATTTGTCACCACCCCAACTCCTCCTGCGGGTGTCGTAAGAGTCGACTAAGAGATTGAAGTGTCACTGACCATTCTACAAGATTGATGATGGGCAGTAGCGTCATCCTAGTGTACACATTACTGCGATCGCCAATCCGCTTGCCCAGCGTGGTGATTATGGGCATTTACCTCCTAATGCGTTTATACGCTTAGTTAATAGGAGAGGCCTACGTCCAGCAGTGGACTATCATAGGCTGATGATGATGATGTATGAACGAGGTGTGCTTTAATTGATCCAATACGTTGCAATACGTCTTTTTGTTCTTAACTCAGGATTATCACTACGATATATATATTAGATATATATATTTATTATTTCAGTGATCGACTCCGTATGGGTTGGAGCCCGAAGACATGGCGGCGACGACCCTGCAGGCTACCGCTGGGGAAACCTGCTGGAACTACGGCGCACAGCTGATGATATACGAAGAAGCGATCCTGAAGACTTGGAGCAGTATCCAGCAGTATGATCCTTATTAAACTAACTTGTCAATGCGGGTAAGACCGTATATCAGGGAAGTCCGTCTACCAACTGATTTCCACCCCTAACTCAACGATATAAATAGTACTCATAAGACGCAATAGACGGACTTTCCTTAAAAATAAAATATGCTGGACTTACCCATACCGACCTTAGTTCTATTAGATAGTTAGGTTCAGTATAATTGAAAAACAGACATGGTTTATTTAGCACCCGATGGGTATATCGGCACTGTTGCAAATGCCACCATTGCTACCGCGAACTTCATAAATTTCGAGGATTTGTCTCTGTTACTCTAATGACGCCATAATTGGAGTGACAGAGATGCCGTCATTGGAGTACTGGCCTATCTACTTCTGACATCACGTAGACGTGATAGATCCGTTTGATGGCATGCATAGACATTTCAAGCACTGTAGTATAAATTTTACTAAGGTAAGGACATCAGTATAGACACACCCTGCCTCCCACCGTCATGCTGCCACCCCGCTCCGGTGACCGTAGGTACAGTTACCCTGGCCTGTCTTATCTCACTCAAATAAGCATTTCACGCGTGCACCTACACGAAGCTTTTGTGTGAGTACCAACGCGTTTCATTATCAGCCGATGTTAGTCCACTACTGGACGTAGGCCTCTCCTATGAACTATGCGTATAGACGCATTAGGAGGTAAATGCCCATAATCGCCGCGCTAGGTAAGCGGATTTGCGATCGCAGTAATGTGTCCAATATGATGACGCTGCTGCCCATCACCAATCTTTTATCAAAGAATGGTCAGTGAGACTTCAATCCCTTAGACGACTCCTACGACTCCCGTAGGAGGAGTTGGGGTGGTACCTAACAAATGTATTTTACTAGCGTCACCATACGGCATAGGTACCAACGCGTTTGTTTCATATATTTTATCACCACTCTCTGAAGTGTTAATTTGGTCCACCATTTGTCCATATTCCAGTGGCAGAACAGAACCCACGTGCCAGTACCCGATTCAGGAGCTGATTGCGTAGCCATCCAGAGGGTTTCCCACGACCGAGGAGTCTTCCTGGACCTTCCGTGTGAACTGGAAAGACCGTTCGTTTGCGAAAGAGGTAATACAATTTTATAGATATCTATAGAACCTATAAAATCAGTTCCAGATTTTGGATGAAACTTTAGAGCTTTGCGAGAACGTAGATATTTTTTTAGCTAGCTTCTATGAATCCACAAGTTTTGTTAAAGTTTACTCCCACTATCCGACCACTGTCATCACGAAGCGTCACGAACACACTTGATCCCGAACAAGCTGGATTCCGAAAAGCATAGACTACATTCATACTCTGCGGCAAAAGAGTATAATTTGTCTGCAAGAGATATACTAAATGATTTTCTCGTATTTTTCGATAATTTTCAACAGATGGGTTAACCCGTCGGCCGATAATCTGGTTCTAGCCTCCCGAGCAAGCTAGCTTCCGAAAAAATTATACGACTTTATAACTATTTTAAATTAAAAAAAAATTTTTTAGCCTTGTTGTTCAAATAGTTGAGTCAAATGATTAGCTTAATTAGTTTGCTTATCTAATGAGCTCTCTAACGAGATTTTTTTGCAGGGATAGGACCGATAACAAACGTATAATTCCAGAAATATCACGTGCGCTCGTATTCGTCTGTTTGAAATTTTAAAATGGCCGCCATTTAATTATCGTTGGCACAAAAAAAATTGTATGGTAATTTATCGATAAAATTGATTGTAGTTTAAGCCCTTAAAAGGTCCGACACTGCTAACCAAACACCCTGTATAGGTACCATATAGACCGAATTCATACGTTGCGGGAAATTATACAAGTCCAAAGAGTATACTCATAATTTGCCAGCAAGATATACTCGTACTAAATAATTTTCTAGTATTTCTATTCGTTAATTTTTCCCATGTTCTTAACAGAGGCCCACACCCGTCGTCTGATAAAGGAGCTGAAGACGGTCCGTTGCCGGACCGGACTGTACCGGATGTACGACGGACTCTTGGATTGGGATGAAGCTGCTGCCTACTGCGTTCTGAGGAAGATGAGGTGAGATAGTGGTGAAGATATTTGGCATAGACAAACTAGCGTCGCGTAATTTTTATTATTATTATTATTATTTCTTGTAATTCAGGCAGACAGTTGAGACAACTGATGGTGCCTGTATCCAATGCCTCTTGGTCACATTTTCAAGATATATTTTTGGACATGTGCTTATCCAATCTGTTTTTGAATTGGTTGATGCTGAGAGCTGAAACTACATCATCCGGGAGTTTGTTCCAAGTATGGACCACTCTGTTACTCAAGAAGTGTCTGTGGGGGTTGCTAGTATGACCTGCGAGCGAGCAATTTTAGGTGATGACCCCTGAGACGATTATTATTGTGGCGCGTATAGATGTTGTGGAAATCTTGAGTGACCAGAGGCCGATGGTACTTCTGAGGATCTTCTCAATGGGTTGAAACATGTCAAGCAATCGTCAACTTAAATTAGAGTTTATAGTTTTAGTTTAGTTATACTTTTTTAATTTTATTTTGTATGTACCTACTTGTAGTTTGTTTATAAATAAAATTAATGCTTAAATTACGAAAGTAGATAGATAGATGCAGACTTTATTGAAACATGCCATGACAATACTCATACTCATACTCATACTCATTTATTCATAATATTACAATATTACATGTCAACGTTTCATCATTCGAAGAATACAATTCATGATATAATAAATTCAATTAGTATAAATTAATAGTTATTGGTACAATAATAAAAAATATATATTTATAAGTATGTCATCAGAGTAAATTATATAAACAATTCTTAATTATTATTTATCGCATACGTCATAAAATTCATCCACAGTGTAAATTCGTGAATATGTGAACTTAACTAATTACAAACTATTAACTAATTACTAACTAATTTATTGTCACGGCATCGTAACAAAAAGGCGCCAACTCAGCATTTGCTACTGCATTGCTAAAGTAAATTAAAAACTTTGTTTTGATTTATTTATGCTATTTTCTTTCGATTTCAGTTTAGCCAACATTGCAACTATGAAGTGTCTTAAGAAACTTGGCACCACAATGCTGAAAACTAGGCCAAGTAAGTTTTAAAAAATAGTTAATATGTTTTAGCGCGCACTAAAAAATAGCATGTCCGTCATATTGGATTTAAGTCACGTGACTATTTTTTCGTATTCCTGACAGCAAGCCCCCTTCATTTGATATTATCAAACCGGAATCAGAAAGGGATTCGAAAGTACGGTGGACACAACAAATGACAACATTTTCCAAGAAAAGAGTTATTTTATTTATTGATGTATTGAGTGATTAATTAATCTATTTTCTGTATGTCTCTGCACATAAACTATGAATAAATGAATATACCTAACTATAAGTATATCCTGGATTGACTTATACACTGTTGTGTTGTGTCAACGGTACTTTCAAATCCCATTCTAATCGCGGTTTGATAATACCCATATCATGGGGTTGGATTTTAAAAACAGTCAGTCCGCCATATTGAATTTGTAATGTCGTTTCTTAGTTACCTAGTCATGTATTGTCATCAGAACACACAACTTTAATCGATACCGGAAAGTGGGTCAAATTAAGATTCCAAAATTTCCTTAATGCAAAGTAGTGTGATGATTTCGTAATATAAATTAACAAACTTCAGTTTTAATGTAAGAAAACATTGTGTAGGTACACGAGTCTTAATACATTTGCTGTCTGTGAATATTAATTTACCATCGTGTAAAGTAGTCTTTATAATTAAAAAAAAATAGGAATAAAGCTATAAATCACTGAAACCACCAAATGCAATCGAACGAATAAAACCGTTGAAAGACGTAGTTATTTTTGACAGTGACATATTTGACAACCATCATGTGTTTTTTTTTAATTTTCAGTAGCGCAAAAGTCGTTTAGCTTGTGAGCCATAATTTAAAAATATTATAAATAATTATTAATAATAAATTAATAGTTATAAAAATAAAATAACTGGTTTTTCGTGATCCTTAGGAAGCCTATCATCCAAATAAAATATAATTTACACCACTTCAAAAAACTTGACATACCCAATTGGATGACTGTACAAAACAAAAAAAAGAAGAAAGGGCAGATGAAGAATTCGAAAGGACGAGACGGATGTTCTGACTTTTTAGAGACTTTATATCTCTTGTTATTATTATTATATTTCAATTTATTAAAAACCAATTTTATGTTTTTTTTTTAATGCATGTTAGTTGTTAGATGTACCATGATTGTTTGAAAAAATAATTCCCGCCAAGTTTCTTACCGGTTCTTCTTGGGTCAGCGGTGTAGGGTTCGGACCGGAAGTAGTTTTAATACCTAGACGATTCAAAAGAGTTTGTTGCTATTCCAATTTGAATAAATAATTATTTGACTTTGACTTTGGATGGCTGAAAATTATATTTGTACTAATTTAACAAGGATATTAAATAAAAGTGTAAATACTGTATAGGTAACTGGATTTGAATTTATCAAAGTAGGTAATGATAATGAAATCCATTTCAACAGGTATCGAGAACGCGTGGGTCGGAGCGAAAGGGGAGCTCGGGAAGTGGTCCTGGGTGGACACGGGAGTCAGCATCTTCGTGCCGAGTCCTTACAGCGATGTCGACCAGAGTCAATGGCCGCCTATGAGGTGCGTGGACTCGACCAAATAACTATAACCCAGTAAGCTAATCACATTAGTACGTCATGGTAACCCCTGGCCTACTACCTCTGTCACTCAAACGAAGACGTCATTAGAGTGAGAGAGACAAATCCTCGAAATTTACGAATTTCGATTTTCGCGGTAGGGCCGCTGGCTTTCTATCGCGAACACCGAAGCTCTATGATCCAAGACGTACATATCGGTCTTTGCCGTTGAACCTGGGCCAATATATCAGTCGTTGGCGCCCAAAAGGTTAAAAGGTCCCTACTCTCTAGGTAGGTAAATATTGCTAGTATTGTTGGTAAGGGCTTATCCATTAATCACGTCATACTGTATGGGGGGAGGGGGTCCCAACTCCTCCTGCGGGTGTCGTAAGAGTCGACTAAGGGATTGAAGTGTCACTGACCATTCTACAAGATTGATGATGGGCAGCAGCGTCATCTTAGTAGCCACATTACTGCGATCGCCAACCTGCTTGCCCAGCGTGGCGATTATGGGCATTTACCTCCTAATGCGTCTATACACACAGTTAATAGGAGAGGCCTACGTCCAGCAGTGGACTAATATAGGCTGATGATGAATGATGGTAACCCCCCTGGCCTGCTATCGCGTACACCGAAGTTCATAAAGGACTAAGTATCAAAATTCTACATTGCTCTATGATCCAAGACTTATATATCGGTCTTTGTCGTTGAACGTTTGCCAATGTATCAGTCGTTGGTGTCCAAAAGGTTAAAAGGTCCCTAGGTAGGTAAATAGTATTGTTGGTAAGGGCTTGTCCATTAATCACGTCATACTGCATAGGGGGAGGGGGGGGTTTAGAAAAATCACCAATTATCATCATCGGACAAATTACGTGTAATTTTTTGTAACTCTCGAATCTGCTGAACAGCTGTAAAAAAAAATACTTTTTTATAAAACACTTTTCAAATATTAAGTTTGAAAACTACGCGAA
>JALPQI010025645.1:0-11220 GCA_025490895.1 Thaumatotibia leucotreta
ACGCATATTTATTTGAAAGGGACGACACTACGATGTTGCTACTTTTGATTTTCTACTCTTTTTTGCCAAGCTGTAAGTACCTAAGGGCTAAGATACCTTAGTGCTAAGGTATCTTAGCCGGTGCTCTAAGCCGTTAATGGGCGTTTCGGACTTTTTTTGCTTTATTTTTTTTTATTATTTAATCTCCCTAAATAAACCAAAAACTTACAAAATGGGTTGTTCAATAAACGCTCTTTGAAATAAAAAAAATGCTTAATTTTTTTGAAAAACGTTCTGAACTACGCCGTTAATAGGTGCCGTTACATTAAGATATAAGCTTGAAAAGGAAGTTTCAAACACATTTGAGTAAGTTGAGTAGGTATATAATAGGCTAATAGTGTATAGTTTATTAGGCCTATTCAAGATATCAAGGTCAAGTTGCCACGCTGAACTAAGCACCAAATAGCCTTGGCGTTTCCCCGTAGCGTAACATTTTAAGGGTAGGTATGTTAGGTATCTACTAGAACAACGATAGATAGTTACATACAAGTGATAGATATTCATAACATACACTACCCTTTTTAGGGTACCTAATCCTAGTTTAGCCTTATAGTTTCGCTATTTCTGTCTGTCAGCAACTTAGTTCAGAGACCGTTAGTACTAAAATCTTGCAGTTTGTTATAGGTAGGTATACATACTTATAACTTATATTATTCATACAGAGAGATACAGTGGTAGAATATGACAAAAAAATTTCTAATAAATATTATTGCGTACAATGAGGCACATTTGGCCGATCACTGGATATAGGTAACACAAGTAAATGTAAATTGTAAACCCTGTTTTACCAGCCGCCATTGTCGAACTAGACTAAACACTCTAAAGAGGCATGTAGGTACAGTCGACTGCAAACATATGTCTATATAGGTATGATGTATCCACTTTTTCGCCTTATTTGTCTAATTACAAATTACAAATGCAGTATCTTTGCAGTCGATTACACCACCTAGCTCATTCATTCATCTTTAGCGCAGGAAAAAATATATGATTCTGCAATTGTGCAACTAGCTTTATAGGTACGTTTACATAGTTACGTATGAGTAGCTAAACCATGTGAACTTATTAATATACCGTAATATGACTGTGATAACATTGACTCCATTCGCAATTAACCTGCCCGCCTATAAATCGAGTAGCGTGACAGTAATCGCTAAGACTATTACTTCAGCTAACATAATTGGCAAGCCGGTTACCTAATGCATGGTACGTAGCAAGTATGAGTTGGTGGGTAGTTTGAGTACCTACTGCTTGAATCTATTTGCAACTTAGATACTATTATAACGACAGTTGGTAGCAACAAGGTATTTGGTTTCAAACAGGTATATATTAATGATGATAATTGACATATACAAAAAAAAGATTTCGTCGAATTGTAAACCTCCTCCTTTTTTGAAGTCGGTTAAAAATGGTAACCTCCCACTTTTTTTCCATAGAAGGCCGAAATCTACGCGTGCGAAGCCGCGGGTAAAAGCTAGTATATATTACAGATTTAGTGCAAAATCTTTTTCCTTCGGCTTTTCACGGAAACGTCCTGTCACTATCAACTTCAATATTCAATGCCTGAAGCTAATTGAGACACACGACAGATTAAATCTGACAAAACACGAAGGAAAAACATTTTGCACTACATCTGACTTATAATAGTTATAATATTGACATTTACAGGCAAAGCAAGGCAAATGACTTCCGTCAGTAGAAAATACCGGCAAATTTAGAATAAGTAAGAGCAAAAGGTAGGCCGCCACAGAACATACGAATTTCGCGCGGTTTAAAGAACAAAGGTTTACTGTTTACTTAAAATTTATATTTGCACGGTGTAAGTACCTAAGTACGAGCTGCCAAAAACTTAGCTAGGTACTACGAATCTGAAACGTTGCTAAGATGTAAACTAGAAATAGATTTTAGCTTTACGTACACTGTCCGAACTTTCGTAAAACTAAGTGATTCTAGGTAGTAGTATGAAAACTTCAGTCTTCAAACTTACTTACCTAACCTAACGTCCCTATACCTAGTACCTACTTGGTAATAGTGATGGTTTATTATTATTGTAGTTCGAGGAATTATTTCAAAGTGTTATATTAAGCCGTCTAATTTCGTAATTTAATTATATTAGTTGGAAACTTTTCGGAATGTGAAGCGAAATTAAAATACTTGAAGTAAACGTCGATACTAAGTCCTTGGTATTTATAAAGTTACAGTATAAAAACATGTTAGATTTTTAAACATTTCCTTTAGTTTTAGTCCAGACTGGTCGACCTCCTATTCTATCTCATCCCAGTATTTAATTGAACTTGAATTATGCATATTTATATGTATAAGTATAGTTAACCAGTGTAAGGCCCAGGCCAAGCCGCACTCGGGAACTATGTCAAAATGATGTTATAAATCACAAAATTAGATTGGTAGAGAAATCTCTTACTAAGTTACTATTTATTCGTCAGCCTCCGTAGCTTGCGTGACCCTGCCTATGAAGCTGGAGATTCCGGATTCAAATCCTGGCGAGGGCATTATTTATCACAAATATTAAAATTTGTTCCTTGGTCATGGCTGTCTATGTATTTAAGTATCTATATGTATACATGTATATCTATTATATGTATCGTCGCCTAGTAGTACCATCACTACCATCACAAGCCTTAATTGAGCTTACCGTGGGACTAGGTTGATTTGTGTAAGATGTCCCAAGAGATTTTTTTTTATCGTTTTGATATGGCATTCCAATTGGTTGAGTTCAGGTTGATCCCAATGATCGGATGATCCGACCCGGGGCAGTCTAGTGTGAGCTACCCTACTAAACTATATAAGTAGTTTTATGAGTAATCCGTAGTTGTAAGAGTAGCATATGTTTTTAAGTTATACCTATCTAGGTACATACAGGTAAAAAAACTTAAGTAAGTCACCTGTTAGAAGTACCTACGTCATGTTTAAAATAAAACAACTGCCTATAACTACATACAACTAGAGCTTCGCTTAACTTTTTCACCTATACGTTACACGGGTTCGCTTATGAACTCGAGTCGAGTCGCTCGCGCAAATACCTAACAAGAATAGACGATGTGGGCTTATCTCGCTTGCAGCATTAACTCATGGCCTAATGCCGAGGCTGGTTGCAGTCTTAGTTTGCTACTCGCAACTTCGCGTGTTTCCTCTAAGTGTCTGGGTCTATCTTTGCATGCATTCACTTCCGAAGTTGTCTTACTTACATTTCCGTACGCACTAAACGGCACACTGAAGAAGTTCAGGGATAGAGTGCCTAAGGAAATAAACAAATAACGATCTAATCTACGACTTAAACAGGTGATTACGAGTACCCATAATTATTTATTTTGATAGAATTCTTCGTAAATTTTTGATTTCATTTATTCACGCAAATATAAATTATTCTACTGATTTTCTAGGTAGGTAATATTAGATATACCTGCGGAGAATATTTATGTACTTACTACTTAATCATTACACTCGTACCACCATTTTCAACGTAAGTATTTGGGATTTCATGAATTTCAAATCTGATCCTGGCACTACTTTGAGTTACGGGTTGTCACATCATTTCCGAACTCGGTTTTTTGAGAAGATTTTTGTTCTTTCGGCAACGTGTTTTCCATATAATCTTTTATTTTTAGCAGCTTTATACTCAAGTATAAAGTTTTCACTAAAAATCACACGATTGTGGGAAACCATTGAAGGTTGTCATATTACAAGTAACATTAGGATTACGATTTCGATGATTTTATCTAATCAATTTACTTATCTAACAAAAAAATAGGTACCTACGTATAGATGTACATTTTATTTGAAAAGTCGAAGTAGGTCGATTGCATTTAAATCAGGTTATACTTTCATACTTTACTAGTCCAACAGTTTAAAATGTAATATTAGTAAAAATAATTAAAGATTCGCTGCCCACAACAGGTCTGTGACTGAGGTTTTCTTACTGTTAATCTTATACCTAAATTATTGCTGTTAAAACTTATTCTTATTCTATATTGTAAATTATAACTTATTTCTATGAACATACATACATACACAAGGTTTCTCAAAAGTCATTATTCATTAATAACCTCGCACAAACGTTTATAAGACCATAAGTCATACTGAACAACTTATAGCGTAGTATGGGACCAAAGCCGAAAAACGCAGAAAAAATCACTTTCCGATACAAATTGTCGAGGTCACGTAACCAAGATTTATGAAAAAGTTTTTTTTATACATATCATACACGAGGGTTGCAGGGATGTATGCGAGGTTGTTAGTGACCCAGGAAACACCGTGTTTTATACAGGTCCATTCGTAGCTTGAATTCTCAGCTCTATATTCCCATGGCAGAATACACGTCAACGTCGGTATAATAGCAAACGTTCCTGAGTACACATATGGTACACAGTGTAGGTAATTGGAGTACCTAAATCCATTCGCAAAATTAATTTACATCAACGAACCCTGTGCCTAGGTGGTATTGGATTTGATTCAGTACACACAATACCGCAACTCCATCCAGAGGCTTAGTACGAGTAAGTACACGGGCTTTGCAGCCACGCAATATTGCAAGCGCTAGTTTGAACTGCATAAAGGAATTTATGCATTGAATAGCTATGATGTCTCCCATTCCCCATTCTCTCCCGACGAGGACCCCATTCAATGTGACCGTTTTCTATACAAAAAAACATTTAATTGCTAACAATCAGCGAGGGTACCTCAAATAATTATATAAGTACGTAACGTACATAAGTATATTTTCAACACTGTGTTGATGAATGCGGTTCAATTAATTTAATATTGGTAAACAAACGAAATCGGTTGACTGCGTAGTGTAACATATCCAGGTATATCAAATGAAATAAAAGAGGCACAATATTTACTTTTACCGCCCGTCAAAGGCAGTGAACGGTATTGAAAAGCGCGCAAAATTGATTCGGAGAATTGTGCATCCTGATAGAGCACCAAACTATAATAATTATTTTCACAACGCACAACATATGGGCTTGGCTAACGAATAATATACTTAGATTGAGATTTAATGTCAAGTATACCGACTTCTTCAAGATCATTAAATTCTGACTTGGTTATTATATCTACACTTTACGATGATTGTCTTTGCCAGAATATGAGAAATCTAACAGGTTGACCCGGTAGGTACTTACATTTGCTAAGATAGTTGGTCTGATTCTTGAAATTGATCCCGATCCTGCTTGAAAATTGACTACTCAACAGTTGTAAC
The DNA here is from genome assembly GCA_025490895.1 of Thaumatotibia leucotreta. Classification (NCBI taxonomy): domain Eukaryota; kingdom Metazoa; phylum Arthropoda; class Insecta; order Lepidoptera; family Tortricidae; genus Thaumatotibia; species Thaumatotibia leucotreta. Next base: position 5,258 of record JALPQI010025645.1, read on the forward strand.
AGAGCCACTTTTAATCTAGGCACGTAACATAACGTTTGGTACCTACCTATACATACTCAGTAGTTCATAGGTATTTAGAAAATGAATAAATTCGAAGACCATTAATTTCAATAGCAAAGAACTATTCATGTAAATCATGAATAATGTTGTCATTGGAGAAAGCTGTGTTACTTGCAATGTTGGCATGCTACAAAATCATAATGTTCTACTTAAAACGTGTAATAGGTACAATGCAATACGATTAATTACCGTACACGTTGCCTCGATTAAAACTGGCATAATTCCTACACATTACCATAAGTACATAGTAAGTAATACAGCTATCGGTACCATAGAAAAAGTTAACAGTGGGTTACCACTTTCAATGAATGCAAACTGCTTCGATAAGGGCCCGGGTCCGTCCCCGACCTACGACCTACTACGACTACGATTCTGACCGCATCCAACAAGAAATAAAAGGTAGCATTACTGCACAGAGTTTTTGTGAAACTAAAATTTATATCTTCCGTTGTGTGCGAGCCATTTTCTTTACCGTGTTTTAGTATTAAATTAGCACCGTAAAAAGAAACTGCAAGCCGTATCTACCATCTAGGAAGCAATACATAGTAAGTAACTAGCGGTTGTGGCAGGATCATTTAGCTATAACATTTTATAATTTTCCACTTTGCTACAGAGGTACGAGTATTATTATAGTTACACACACTTTAGCCGATTTCTCGCATCATGGCAGGTGATACCTACCATGGAGATAAACTTAGGACACTCCACGTTGTATCATGGAAAAAATTGCTAAGTCAACTACCAGATATCACTAATTTAAATGTAAGTAGGCACATATTTTGAATTATTTGATGTCGTAAGTTACGACATCAATCAATCGAAGGGTTTGCAATTCGAATACTCTAATATTCGAATTGCAATCCCTTTGTAACCAGTACAAATAAAAAAATACAAGTTCGGAAATTGAAGTACATATTTCTCTTTCCCAAGGCAATTTTTTATGTAGTATAAAAGTATCATGCATGTAATGTTTGACTTACCCAATTTGAAATAATAATAATAATTAAAGCTAATAGAGGGTACATTATACGCGACTTTTTCCTCGCATTTAACCATACAAAAACCATTTTACAAAAAATTGCCAAGTCACTATAAAATTGTGCGTTAGATTTGCGAAGACTAATAGAATGTCACAGGATTGAAAAGGATCAGCCTAGGTCACAGGATTAAATATGCATTATAATTTATCTCCTGAAACTAACGAGACCATTGCAGCTAATAGCTAAATGGTTCCCACATCAAGGAAATGGGTGTCCATTGAAAGTAAAGACACATCCCGTCGACGGCACAGCTAATGACACAGACTGCTTTGTTAGTCCTAGTCAAGCGGCCGGTGACTAGACAGTAGCCTGACTAATTGGATATCAGAGGGATTATCCAGAAATCATATTGAATAAGTACAGGTGGCTTTGTTTGTAACATTGAAATAGTGGAACGGAATACGAAACTAAGTGCTCAGACCATGTGGCGTAGTGGCTCGAAACTCAGGATTTAACGGTAGCGGTCAATATTTATAGCTAGTTTTTGAATGGTTATTTCAAACACTTTTTATAAAATTCAGGGCTTGCAAGGATTTATAGAGAAAATACGGAGCAAAATTTACGACATACAATATCTCGCTGGAAAATACAACACAATTTCACCTACGTCGTCTATATATTTATAGCCAATTTGGATTTTTTCAGGGCTATATTTTTAAAGGTTGTAGCAGCAAAAAGGTTAAAACAATAAACTCGAGTATTCTGATGCTAACAGGCTTTAGCAATTATATTAAAATAAATTGCTACTCAAAGGAAATCACGTTTCAAACATCAAAACGAAGCTTGCGCTGTATAGAAGAGTTTTGATTTAATAATAACACTTAAGTGAATATTCGAAAATTCAACTTCGGATTACTAGAAGCAGAACAATAAGTGCGCAAGTTTTTCGCAGTAATTTTACGGAATGGGCGGGCGGAGCAGCGCTCTACAATGGCGCCGCGACGCTGGCTTCCGCCGTTCACTTTGCTAATACTTACCCGCTCGAGGGCCGTATCTACACGCGTTAATCGTTTCACCAAAACAGGATACTAGCCGGTGATGGATGTAGGTACTAAAGCCACGGAAAATATCACGATTCAATATGTATTCATGCGTTACATTTCCGTAACCCACATACCTACCCTATTATTTATCATTTTCAATTGAATACCTCACGGTATAAACGATTCATTCATCCTTTGGAACGCAGTGAATTAATGCAAAATGTTGGAAATTGAGGAATATAAACATACGTTTTAACAAATAGTTATTCGGTATACTCTCTGAATATTTAAGTGGCCTGAATATTACCTAGGTATATATTTCAAATATTTCGTGAAGCCAGTCAAAACAGAGAGAAAAGTTAGGTACTCGTACTAGTGTATATAATTATTATATTACCTACAGAATAATTGTACTATTGTACCTACAGAATAAGTAAAATTACTGTATTCTGTGTTTCACTTTAAAGTGCATAAAAAGTATGCAGATTTATTTTTTACCAATTATTTACATTGTTTTAAGCTTTTCTCTTGGACTTACGGCGCTCTGGTTCTAAGACGGCAATCTTCATAATTATAATGACCCCGCAGACAACCGGTAAAGAATAAGGAAACATTAAACAAAACTCCGCATTCAAAGAAATGAAAGAGCCTGAAAATAAACAAAGAGCGGGTACTAATTAGCAAAATAAGTTAAAATTTCTGTGCCAGCTCTTTCTGTTCCCAAGTCAGAAATGTCAGAATTGGAGAATCCAGTTTACAAGAGAGTTTCGTCTGAAGCCAGCGCTGTATGCGTCGCGACGTTGAGTTGTAGTTCTCCGAGTTCCTAAAGCGAGCCACAGGGGAAATACATAAGTAACAATGAAGCGTTATTGTTGCAACGAATACAACGGATTAGATTAGAGACTCGTAAATCAAGTGTATATTTCCTGCATTTGATATTTGCTTCTTTTCTATTCGAACCGTACTTACTCTGAATAAATTTCCGAGAGACCTAGCTGTGCTCTTTCTGGTTCTGAAGGCCTGCAGGCAGTCGACTTTTATTAAAATGTGTGCTATCTCCAATTATTGGAAATAGATAGGCGAGCAGACCCAAGGCTTAGGTGCCGTGACAAAATGTCAGGTTAATAATGAGTATAATGACATGGTTCCTTAGCCATGAAATTTACGTGCCGTCGTATAGTAAACTGATGAAGACGAGATCAGAGAGACCCTGGAAAACATACTAGTATAGTTATCGACTAAAAAACAAGTAGGTAAATAACATTCTGTTTCCTAAAGGTACACATTATTACTTAACAGGTTTAACATGACTGCCATACCCGGCTCTCGGTACGGTCTAGTGTCGATCACACCTAATAAATTGTGGATATGATTATTCGTTCAATATAAAGTGCTTTACTACCCAGTTCAACTTATTTATTTTTCTAGTGAATTTACAGGAATAATGTGAAATATCAAACTATATAAATTTATAGTTAGGTCAGCTAGGACATACAAGCGTTTCTACTGAAAAATACTGGCCTCAAACTGCTCCATTTTCCACTTTGCATACGAAACGCTTTATAACGTTGGTTTATGCCAACATTAATGACAAGTATCGTTTAATTTGTTAAAAGCTTTTCTGATAATAGCATGGGAACATTTTTCATAGACTGTGGATCCTGTTCTCGTAGCGAAACAATTTATAGTCAGACTGACTATCGGAATGAAAGCAGCCTTTTAAAGTGAAAGGTTCTAGCGGATATCCATCTCGCATTTTTACGTTGCGGCTTATCCTTAGTTCTCCATTTTCTGACTCAATCCCAGATTTTAACCGTAAAGATATTTATAAAACTTACGTAAAAGTAATAAAACTTAACAAAGCACAGTGAGTCCATTGAAAATATGTCCTGGTCATAGTTTAATCAGGTCAAACCTGGCAAGGTACCAACCCTGACATCCCTTACAGGTTTTTAGCAAACCGCTGCAAACAGAACCACCAATCATAGAAAGATGTTTTTATTTGCCACACGAGCTCCGTATATGTTGACAATAATAAGTGCTGTCGTTATTTTTCGTACAGGACGAGTCTCAATTTAATTGCCAATACTGGCTCTACCCGGGTAAACACGAATATACCATAGATTGTTTTTTTATTGAGAGTGCTCTGGCCCCTATTTCACCACGTTGACAGGTGCTGCAATTGCTAATTTGCTGTTAACTGCAATCGGGGGTGTCTGTAGACTACAGTTAGCTCTTACTATCGGAAGGGCCATACGTTTGTTTGCACCAACATAAAATGTAGTGCAGGAACTTTAATAAATCAAGCTTTTACAATTTTAAAGCAAAAATTACAATTAAATTACAATTGTCACAAAAACACGACAATTGTAGTGAATTTCCGACATAAAGGTCTCTGCCCACTAGACCGTAGCATACCATGACCGTAGCATGAACGTATCAGACACGGAATGTGACACGACACGGACTACTATGCCCACTATAACGTGTGTACATCGCTTCATATCCGTGCTAAGCCCGTTTAGTGACCGTTGCATCCGCGTCGCAACCACGTATCATCCGCGTCGCAACTACGTATCATCCCCGTAGTATGAGCGATTCATATCCGTCGTTATCGTTCCATTGTTACAGTTTTATCAGTTTCAAATTGTTTTCGCGCCCTTTAGACTATATTTATTTTCATGGGAGTTTATTTCTACACCTTATTTTTCTGAGCAGACATCGTAAACTGCGATCGAAATCCATTGAAGTACTAGAGTTGTTACTGAGTCAAGTCAAAGTCAAAAATTATTTATTGAGTAGGCTTAGCAACAAGCACTTTCGAATCGTCAGTTATGATACTTATACATTTATATGGCGGAAGGGAATGTGTTTATTTATCATTAATATTATTGTAGTATTAAATTACACTTATCAAATTTGTCTAGGTAACCTAGACACTGATAAGTGTAATCTATGATATTAAACTAAAACTTCTTGAAATTTGTAAATATATTGTCTATAGATTTATGAGAGTACATATGTTCTTGTCATGATTGTCAATGTATCTCCGTCAAGTACTGGTTTTGTTTGATTATTTTTACATCTTCTAATAGTTTCGGAACAATAATTAATTTTAAATAGCAATGGAGCAACTGAAAAAAAAAAGATATATCGATTTTGTGTAATAATAATCTAAAACCAATAAAATTTATTTTAGAAAGCCACAAGTCACAAAGTGCATGGTTCTTACCATGTAAAAAAAGAAACAAATTGTGCAATCTATCTGGACAAATTCGTTAAGTTATACGACTGTTTCAAAATTGATATTTCTTTTAATTATTTTGTTCGTAAGAAACGAAGTAATATTTTTCGATCTCGATGAATATCTCGAATTGCGGGTTTACAATCAATTAAGTAAGTTTTTTTTTCAGAAAATAGCGATGCTGATTATATTGTTTGCGTTTTTTTGCCATAAGAAAATTATTACTCACTATCAAAAGTGAAAAATTTGGAGAGATTTGGATAAAAATTGTAAATAAAATACAAAAATGTAAATAGAACCCGTATGATCACCGTTTCGCCGCCTGCGCACACCGTACCGGCAACGTTGCGTGCCATGCACGTAGCGTGTCGGGGCCGGCAAAATATTCTCGCCGACAATTCTTGCCGGTCCGTGCATGGCACGCGACGGTGTTGGCCGGCGACGGAACGTCCTAGTGGGCATAGTCTCATACTTTTCCATACAAAGAATATGTTTTTGTCTGATACGTTCATGCTACGGTCATGGTATGCTACGGTCTAGTGGGCAGAGACCTTAAGCCGAACCTAATGTCAAGATTTAAGTAATGAAAATTGTTCTAAACCTTGCGACAATTTTACTATCACGGGTTGCGAAAAT
>JALPQI010025646.1:0-18895 GCA_025490895.1 Thaumatotibia leucotreta
TAGTGAATAACACTGCAATGATGATGTTCACTGTTTATCCGGCTCGCTCGCGCCAATATGTCAGTACGAGCGGGATGGATGAAAGCAAACGTGCGTTAATAACGTAGCTGCAGCTCATGGTTGGCTTACAGGGTACTTAGACAAGTTGCCAATCGCTAGCGCTTAATCGTCAATCGCAAACGAAAGCCAGCTAACTGTCTTTGTCGCACTAATATGAAAGAGCGACAGAGAGGGAAAACTTCGCTACGCTACTAAGCGTTAGCGATTGGCAACTTGGCTAAGCACCCTGGTCATACAGGGCGACAGGTTAATGAGCGTGATTCTATTTTTGCGGCAGATCGATATTTTCTATTTTCCATACAAGAAAGGCATTGATGTAAGTATTTTTGATGGTCTCTATAGTCTATAGCTCAGCCGGTAGCAATCCAGCTTGTGAAGCTGCAGGTACCGGGTTCTAATCTCGGGAAGGGCATCTATTCATAAAAAAATATTTATTTCTCTGGCAGAATTGGTCTTTACGTTTCGTTGTTATGTACGTACAATATTATATTTTATCTGTCTATTATTTAAGGTGACCAAAAAATAAGCGCTTTTCCGTTGTCTGTGAGATTTTGGGACTCGTAATAGGTCTCCTACGAGGCTGGAAGTTTTAAAATATGAGTTTCAGAAGGGTCGGAAGAACTTCATCAATGTCATAATATCAGTCGAAAGACGTCCACTGCTAAACATAGACCTCCCACAAAGATTGCCAAAAATGACCTGATATAGTTCTCCAAATCGATAAACTGAAGTGCCAGTGGGCGGGCACATTGCACATAGAACCGATGGCCGTTGGGGCGGAAAGGCTATCGAGGGGCGGCCGTAAGACGCAGCGTGGTAGGCCCCCCACAAGGTGAACTGATGACCGGTTGAAGCAGGTGTTCGAAAGAACATGTCTAGTCGTAATTAAAATCATGGCAAATTGCACCTTGTTCCGCTTAAAGTAAGATTGTTAGGTTATTATTACATATTTGGTTTCCCTAGAGTCCCTAGACCCTTCAATATTGTACTCGAATCGAATATTTCTGTAATGTTTATAGGCCTTCGACACGATTGGGTCCAACCACCAACCGTCGTCATCAACCATTTTTAGCATTCGTTCTAACACGATCGGCTGATTGACTCAACTTGTTCGTTTATATGCGCTCGCGATGAAAGGCTTTGGCATCAACCAAATATCGGTTGGGTCAACCGCGTTCTAAACGGTCTGTTTTTATATCAACCCATTTAAGGAAACGATGGTTGTGGGTGGTACCTGATGGAGTAGAAGGTATATTAATAACAGAGCGCGCTTGGGCAGTGTTCAAAAGCTACAACGCTGTAAAATTAGCCCATCAACAAAGATTAGGCAAGACAATGTTCGCCCGACGGATGCAAACAATTTGCACTCCATTTAACGCATTATCTGAATTTAAACTGCTTTCCCAATCTCCTACATCATTATTCCATTCTTGCGGAAATATCGCTTATGTCAACGCGGTAGAATTCAATTTGGTGTGCAACTGAAGTTCTGATAAGATTTTTTATAAGATATGGCAAATTGTGGGTGCGAATTATTGTCCAGCAGAATGAGGATGCTGTCAATAGGTCAGTGAACTTTATCCGTGGGGAAATTAAAATTAGTTCCTTGTAACGTCTGAAGATCTATATTGAGCTATTGCGGAGGCACTAATACCCGACACAGCCCCAATAATCGTCATTTGCCATCATAATGCAATAGAAATAGAGTAGTAGAATAGGGTTTCGAAAAATGTGTCTTAGAAAAGTGATTATTGTAGTGTTTACGATAAGTAGGTACTATTTTTGATATTAATTTACTTTTTAATCAATTGAATCCAATGAAGGAATCGCATCAGCTTAAACACTTAAAACAATTATGTTCTGGCATTCGGTGGCGGTATTTTACTTACCTGCTCATAAAAAACTCTTGTCTCTTAAAAAGTGAGTTGGTTTTTAAAAAGAGTTCGCAGAGTCATCTGTTAGCTGCACGGGCAGCTAACAAATGATTCTGCGAACTCTTACCTGGGACATATCTTTCTCACAGTTTGATCCAGGGCAGTATGGTAAAGGATCAGATGATTCTGTGAACTCTTACCTGGCACGTATTTCCCCCACATGTTGACCCAGGGCAGTATAGTAAAGGGCAGGGCCCAGACGGTTTTGGTGATGCCGTGCAGCTAAAAGATGATTCTGCGACGTACCTGGAACGTATTTCCCCCACACTTGGATCCAGGGCAATATGGTAAAGGGCAGAGCCCAGAACCAAGTGAACACGATGAGGAGAGACGCCTGAACTTTGTTGATTCGGCCGTCCAGGGGGCAGGAGATTGTTCTGTGGACAATGTGTAGGTATTTTTAACGGCATTTGGAACGGGGCTTTACGATGACAGTCTACCTGTCATCGGAGCAGCTGGCAGAATCAAACTTCCAGCGTAATCAATGGTGTCGGTCGGATTTGCTCCAGTGTATTTAATTAGAAATAGTGTTATCCAAAGACTCGGTGCTTTTGTTGTTATTCATCATATTAGCCGAAAAACGTCCACTGCTGAACATAGGACTTGGGGGAGGCTTGCCACAATGGCCGGTCCTGCGCCACCCGCATCCAGCGGTTGTTGTTATTATTATTTATGTATTAATAATAAAATTACAAGGGAACCATTTGTTCAAAGGAGCAGGTTTTTGTAATATTTTGCATGGTTCGAGAGTGACGGAAACTCCAGGGATAATATGAGGAAAAAGGTGCGTTGCTACAGTTGCAGTGATCGGGTCGGGTCTTCTGTCTGACAATGCAACCAAGTTTTAAATAACACTAAAAGATTGGAATTAACTTGAAAAATCCAAACGTTTATACGATAATAGTCACGAAAAGAAGTAAGCTTAAGATTTCCTTTCCTCTGAAGTTGAGAATGCAACCAAAACTAAAGAACCTGAGATATCGGTTAAACTTACTTGTATCTATCAAAAGCTATAACAGCGTTAGTAATGGCACCGCCTATCCCAGAGAGTGAGCCCAGAGCTGCATAAATGTCGCAGCCCAGCTGGTACCCAACGGTCCGCTGGTAGAAGGAGTTGACGATGAGCAAGGGCATCTCCAGCATCATCATCACGTCGAAGATCGCCAGGTTTATCACGAACATGTTGCTAGCGCTGCGGAGGGACTTTGATCTGTAAAGGAATAGACGGATTTAGGCCTGATTTTTCAATCCTTAGATAAAAGTGTCCGTTAATTTAAATTATCACTGTCCTTTTTTCAGGTCTTCAGTCAAAAAAGACAGAGCCAACATTTATCTGACAGGCGCAGTTAACTGGAGATTGAAAAATCAGCTCTTATTGATTTTAGGGAACACAGTCTCTAGTGATGTCTTGGAATCTGAATGTTAAGATACTGGTTCGGACACTTTTGTAGGTATATCGCCTAAACAAAATAGTACTGGTGTGTTGATTGCCATATTGAGTGGCATCTGTAAAGTTAGGAATATTTCCGTTGATTCTTCAGGAATTAGTAGTAGTAAGAAGAAAATTATCATAAGAAGAATTGTAGCCCGTAATTATAATCAGGTTCAAATAATGTTCACGATTCTGAACCGTGTTTTTCGTAGTTAAAACATGAGTTACTACATAACTATTATAAGATGTGTCTGTGATAGAAAATCAGATTATTTTCAAGAGAAAAGATCAAAATAAACCTTGTGTGCTGTAACCTTGTACCAAAATATTTTTATTTTCCATTAATCTTCGAATAATCAGCTTTTACCACATCATTATCTAAAAATACAAAAAAAATATACAAGTGCCCAGGGTTTTAGTGTTTCATTGCATAGTATGATTATCAACAAATACATTCTTCTCCATTTCTATACGCGGCAACTTCAGAAAACGGTATCACGAGAAAGATAGCAATTCTATTAAAGAGGCAGAATTTTCGTACCGTTGATGCTCAAATAGGTACCTAGTGTATTTCATATTAGGTATTCTGTTATTCTGTGATTACTTCCTCTGTGTTCCAATCCAATTCTGTCTGTACATAACACTGTAAGTGATTGTTATCCCTGTTTTTACCAACAACCTATCGAATACATAGCGCTAATGGTATTCCAACCAGGCCAATTTCATCGCTGCGCTAAATACCTATCGATATAATGGACATATTATCGATACAAGCCCGCGGCGGGCATTTTAGCAACGCGCCGGAAATATTTTGCCGTTATATTAGCTGTGTGAAGTTGTAAATGCTGATATGTATTATTGGCTTTAAACTTTCAGTATAAACCGAAGTATCTGATTTATTAGATTGTTTAATAAATCAAATCTAACCTAACCTATATCTTTTGCTCCTTGTGGTATTGAACCTTCCTAGGTTGGAAACAGCGAGGAAAAGCCGCCAGCATCCTTGCTGGCGGCTCTTCCTCGCTGTATCGCAATAAATACTGATTGATGTCTTGTGTCTGAGGGAGGAGTGAGGAAGTCGCCAGCTCTTCATTCTTTACTTAGTCTATATTTAGATTTTTATTTGACCATGATATTTTGACAAGCTTTTAGTTTCTCTTGTCCAGCATGCCTAGATTGCCTAGCCATCTTGGTTAGGTCTGCCTATGGTTGTCGAGTTAAATCTAATCCACTGTCAGGCCTAGGCCTGCAAGGCTTTGATGAAAATGATTTATATCATTGATGATGGCAGCCGATTTAATGTTCTGTATTGTAATGTAATAAAAACACTAAAAATACTTCAGCGCGAAGGATTCTGGGAAATCCATAATATTCATCATAATATTCTGTACTTCGATATATACTGTACTGTACGTCGATATATACTGTACCGGAAATCCTCATTTTCCCGGCATCTGATATAATTTACTATTTGCCGTCAAACATGGTACAACATGTTTTAAAAATTTTCACAGGAGTAAATATGGTGACCCATATTTACTCGTCTATATGGGTAAGGGGAGCGTCGGTCATTTCCGTCGCCGTCGGGTGACATGTCATCGATGTTATGAACCAGAGGCGGTCATGTCGAAAATCTTAACGAATATTGTAACGAAAGCGTAACGAAAATCGACAGTTTCAGTAGTGTCAGGTTACATAGTAAATCTGATTCACGTTACAAAGAATTTAAGCATATTTTAGATATTAAATCCTGTGTGTACCATGAGTTGCCGTGGCGTCATTAACGCGGACTTTACTTTCTCATTCCGCTCGTCCTCGCGTACTTGCGCGAGCGAGCTGGATAGAAAAAAAACAAAACAAAAAATGTTATAATATTTTCTTCGGTTACTGCGAGGATTACTCATGAAAAAAATAAAAAAAGTGTAAAGGGTCATTCTCATAGGGCACGTTTTTTGGGCGTCGGGTAGAATAACTTTGTATTCTTGCATATATATGGCGTAAAAAAAATGTTAGAGGGTAGTTTTCGTTTTATTCTACCTGTAGCAGTTGTAATTTCGAAGATAATCTCTTGAGAACTAGTAATAAAAAAATATAAAAGCCTACTTTTATCATGCTCCATCAAGCGTACAGACTCCAAAATTTGGGACAAACCCCTTTGCAACTCGGAAACCACTACTATTACCTAACACAGGGTATTGTTTTATTATAGTCAATTAAACAAATTAACATTTTGTTAAGTTAATTGTTATTTCAACTGCTTGTATAAAGAAATATGATTTTTTCTCTGCGCGTACGAATTTATGACTAAACTCCGTCATTGGAAGCAAAACAAAATTTCACATCACTATTTGCAATTTTACGCACATCACTATTGCATTGAGCGAGCCAGTTCAGTCTTGCCTGTGAAACGTTGGGCGACAGAGGTGCGTTTGGCGACGCTGGGCGATTTTACGAACGTAAGTATCTAATCTCCGTTTTTTGTCACTTGCATTTTATCAACTCCGTTTAGTCATTTATTTTTCTATTGATGTGATTGATCGTTCTACTATTTAAGTATAATGAATTAAACTGTATTACCTGTTAAATGCGTGTAATGTCGTTGTACTAAATAAGATAATTAATGAAATAAAAATAAAAAATAGCTTTCTCCCTAGGCTCCGTCAAATAAACTCCGTCAAATATTTAGACGGAGTTGAAAAAATACGTGTATTTAGTATCTAAGAGAGCAGTCACATGCAAAAAAACTTGTTTTTTATCCCATTTGCTGCTAAGGCAAAATTAAAGTAGCTGTACTCCCTTTCTTTGATTAGGTACCTACTGCGAATTTTACATAGACATGTACTGTTTACATAGTACATTGATCTACAATACCAAGAAAAATAAAACATGTGAAATTTGACGCAATTTCTTCGTTCTGAACACTAATTATAGATTTTTTACTTACAATACCGTTTACAGCATTTTTGGAGCTAGGGCTTTTCGTTAAACTTACTTCAATATTATAATTTTTTTTGTTTCATATACTTAGAATGCCGAAAATCAAAAAACCTACGGTAGAGTATATGAAGGAAGCTCAACGTAGGCGTAGATCTAAAATAAAGCAAAATCCCGAAAAATACGCTATGTCAAAATAAAAAGAGCGTCAGCGTAAAATAAGTATTATTACGTGTAACATGTTATTCACAAAGTGATTGTTAATGTTTGTTTTCGTCCATGCCTTTTAAAATTCGTATACAAATTAATAAAAAAGTCACTTTTTCTGCCCCTATGTCCCTTTGTACGCTTAAATCTTTAAAACTACGCAACGGATTTTGATGATATTTGAAGGTTTATATGTAGGTATAGTACCCGTGCGAAGCCGAGGCAGATCGCTAGTATTAAAATATATAAATTCTCATTCAGGTTTAAGAGCACTGTATCCATCAACTCCATATCATATTTCTAAACTCCGTATAAAATATATCAACTCCGTCGCAACATTCTCAACTCCGTCTTGGTGAAAAAAACAATGGCTTATAAAACGTGAACTAATAGATATATATGAGGGACAAACGTATACATATGATCTAAATAACTCAATGATTCGTATTTTATAGAATATATAGCAGTAAACATACTGTACAGAATCAAGACGGAGTTGAGGCTGAGAACGCCTAATTCTGAGAATGACCCTAAAGTGTCGAAACGTCGGAACGAAGAACGTTAATTAAACGCGAGTTTATCCGTTTTCATAGTTTTATTTCATAAAATGTCATATTTCGTATTTTAAAATGACGTACACTCCATGTAAATTATATCCATAAAGGTGTTTTAAGTAGCAGCTTAAATAGGTACTTAAGCAGCTTTTACCAGGGTATCAAAACACACAAAAAAGCTAGATTAACCTCGTAAACCCCATGGTTCTACCTGTGGTACATACTAGCATTGAACTAATTTAAATTCTATTCAATTAGAACAGGGTTGCATTTGATTTGTTTCGTAAATTTTAAACTTCGTAATTTGGGTACAATTTTCAGTGACAAATTATGATTTTTAATCTTGGCTGGGCCTAGGAAGTTGGGATATTAGAAGTATGTTTTAGAACATAATAAATTAATGATCTCATCACACGATAGGTCACTACAGCAGGCTAGAGGAGAGTCGGTCACTTCCGGAAGCATTGAAGTTATTAAGGCCCGTTTCATAACAATTTATGACTCATATTACTTGTAATATGAGTATAGTAAAAAAGAAATTTCCACGTGGTGTAAGTATAAAAATTTCATAATCAATTAGTAACAAATACGGTAAAAAAAGCTACTTTAGCGTGTGTTTTACTTCAGTCTAACAACTGTAACAAAAAAATATAGATACTGGATAAGAAGCAGTAAAAATATAAAATTTCCCAAAACCATTTAAACATTTTGCTTGGTGCCAATTGGACAAATAAATACCACAACCCTCCATACAAAATTAAATATTTTAATATTCCTGTAACTGTAAATCAATTCAATCTAAATATTATTTCTCAACCGTAAAACATTCCATGTAAATTCTTTAGAAGAAATTTAATATAATGAATTCCACATTTAACTGTTGCCATTGTCAATACTCGAATTATGAGATGCCATCAAACTCTTTGGCATAAAAAACTTTGCCAGCTACAACTTTCCGCACGAAAAAGAGACATCAAGTAAACATTTTTTAATAAAATTATCATAATTTTCGTTCCACTTTTATTGTTTTCATTGTCCCCGGACGATTCAGGCTGGGGACAAATTCAGGATATTAAAATACTGATTTGATTTTTTTGATAACTCGTAGCTAGAAATGTAATCGAGATTCACGCAATATATTCACATTTTTAAATTTTAACCTGTAACTGTGGTTACCAGCTGTCGGATTGTGTTTGTCTTCGATTAATATCCTTATTACGTAATTGATACTGTTCATAGTAAGCGTAGTAAAATGTTACATAATAATTGTCAGCCATTGATTGATCGCTGTGCTGTATCTGTATCGGGCGTATCGGCCGGTCTTGTCATCAGTGTTGCTACTGCAATAAGTTTAGCGATAATGCACGGCCATGACAGGGCCGGCCTGATATATATTACCTCTGTTTGCTGTGTTGTCTTTCATTTTGAATGTAATTATTATTGTTTATTTATTTGTATTGTGCTGTGTTACCTGCCGTGAAACTGTTCACGCGATGGCCTCATCGGAAGACCAGCGCTGGCACTCGCCAGCAAAATGCTGAGATGAGGCCATTTCGTAGCCTACACGTTCTTATTTGTATAATATTTATTTTTTCGTCTCTGTATTTTGTGTGTGCTACGAATAAAGTTTTTTCTATTTCTATTTTCTATTTCTATTTCTACTCTTATTTTACATAGGAATAAAGCTCAACCAAATTTGCAAAGCAAATGAGTGGCTAACCAGGCCTGTCCAGTGTCCAACTAGCGCGTTCGGTTCGAACTGTCAGTGCCACCCCGGGGAGTACATCACTAGGGCCTTACGGCAAGCGGTGACGCACGTCGCTCACTCGCGAATGTTGTTCGTCGAATATCTACTTACTAATTCGACAGCTACCGCTATGAACAATAATAAAAATAAAAAAAACAGTATAAAGAACTAATATATAAGGTAATTAATATTTTCTTCGGTTACCGCGAGGATTAGGTTCTCAGAAATAAAACTATGAAAACGGATAAACTCATATATGGATCTCATAGATACTCATAGATGTCATTATAATATGGTGGTAGTATGTGTTTGATAAGATAAATGTGCTTCTTAAAAATGTTGTAATCATCTACTGTTTCACTATTTTTGTTTATTTGTTTTAAAATGTTATGGACATACAGATCAACCAAAGAAGAAACAGATAAAATTAAATATAAAACTTATTCTAAAAAACTGAAACAAGTGATCGAACAAACTAAGAAATGTCAAAACAACTATAATATTCTTACTGCTGAAAATAAAGTTAAAGCCACTTGGAAAATTATAAATAATAGTGATACTAATTTTCCGAAACAGAATCTTTCAGCAATTGTAGCAGACGGGAAACAAGTACATGATGCAAATGAGATCGCTGAAAAATTTAACAACTTTTTCTTAAATCAGGCTAAGGACCAATCTAAAAAAATGTTAAGGACAACCTTATCACGTACTTACAATAATAGATACAATTCGCTATACATGAAACCTACCAATTCTAATGAAATACTTAAAATAATTTATGATCTTAAAAATACAACAAGCACGGGTTATGACGCAGTTACAACTAAAATAATTAAAGCAGTAGCAACTATAATATCTCCAGTGCTAAGTTTCATAGTTAATAAGTGTATAGAAGAAGGACCTTTCCCTGATAAACTCAAAATCACAATTATTAAGCCGCTCTTTAAAAAGGGAGAAAAGCTAGACATGAATTCATATAGACCGATAGCTTTGTTAACAATATTTTCCAAGATTTTTGAGAAAGCGATTTACGTCCGACTGTACAGCTTCTTTGAGCTTAACAAAATTTTGTGCAATGAACAGAAAGGTTTCAGGAAAAATATGTCTATTAATTCTGCCATTTATAGCTTTTTGCAAAAAATATACTCGAGAATGGATGAAAGCCGTCCAGTTTTTGCGGTCTACATTGATTTGACCAAGGCTTTTAACTATGTAGACCACAAAATACTGCTAGACAAACTATACCTATATGGGGTACGAGGCAATGTGCACAACTTGATAAAATCATACATCACCGGTCGATTTCAACGCACATGCATAACTAGAACATCGCCTCTGACTAAAATAGAATCAGAACATTTTTCGGGCGATAGTTTAGTTACGTTTGGAGTGCCTCAGGGAAGCATCTTGGGGCCCTTACTCTTTTTGGTGTACGTTAATGACCTCCCTGGAGCTATCTCATATCCCACAGTCTTATATGCTGATGACTGCACTATTGTGTTGAATAATAAGAATGAAATATCTGGTTGTTTAGAGTCTTTAGTGCACTGGTTGGAAGAGAACAATTTAAAAATTAATCTGCAAAAAACATCAATTATGAGCTTCAGTCAAAGGAAGGTTGAAGATATTACTAATGTGACATTCAGAGATAATAATATTGCTAGCACTCATTCCACAAAGTTCTTAGGATTGTATATTGACGATAAAATGAATTGGAGTACACATACTGACATTCTTTGTAACAAACTAGTCCAATATTCGTACACTTTGTTTATGTTAAACAAGATCGTAAACCATGATGCTGTAATGTCTGCCTATCATGGCTATATATCTTCAGCCTTAAGGTACGGGATTATTTTCTGGGGCAATTCCAGCTATGCCACTGATGTTCATAAAGGTCAGAAACGGTGCATTAGATCCATTTGTAAGCTAAGACGCACTGACAGCTGTAGACCATATTTTAAGCAACTTAAACTGCTCACTGTATTTGATTTATACATTCTCGAAACAGCCCTTTTTGTTAAAAGAAATATGTACTTATTCACGCACATTACGGGGGCTCGAAACTGTGACAAGATACTCCCAGTACCCGGTAAATCGGCTCTTTTCCAAAAAAGTATTTTCGGAATGGCGCCGAAAATATATAATTGTTTACCGAAGTCACTAAGGCTGATAGATGAAGAAATTATTTTTAAGAAAAACCTAGTTAAGTTTCTAAGTGAACATAGTTTTTACTCTGTAACGGAATTTCTTGACATAAAGCAATACAATGACTAATACAATTATCTATACTATTTGATACGAGTATTTGACAATTTGGATTTATTATATTAATATCTAGTATTAGGCAGTTACTTTTCTCTATTGACATTTAAATGTATAATCACAGACAATCTGTTATATGTAAATTTGACCTACCCTCTATTTTGATATTTTAATTTTTATTATTTTCTAAGTATAAATTATCGAAGGTAGGGTACCTATGTTGACATTTTGTAGCTTTCATTTTATTTGTTTACTTTTGCATGCCTTTGGTCGAATGCACTGAAACTTTGTAACTTTAAGATCTTTTATGTACGTGTGTTCTAGCAAATAAAAAGTTTGAAAGTTTGAAACATATTTTTTTTGTTAAGGTGTGTAATAAAGAATATCTATCTATCTATCCATCTATGGTCTATAGTCATGGAATACAATTAAGTACTTTATTTATACTCGTACATCTAGTGTCAGTATAAAAATAACAAATCAAATTGGCATGTTCAAAGTTCGAAAAACCCTCAGAATTTTGAATAAAACGAGCAAGATAAACACAGTTGCGAATAAAAACGTACTTCGTGAACATAGAAAACGTTTTCCAAAGTTGCGAAGAGTGGCGGTTACGAAAGTTGCGAACTCAGCTCGAGGTTTGGTGGAGATACCCGTACTATTGTTCTTACCATGAGTTAGATGTGTGGCCAAACGTTAAATGCTGCGTTATTCAAGTCCTACGCATCTCGCTTGTACCAGAATAGTGAAGTAATGTCAAGTGTCAGCCGTCTATTTGATAGATTATAGTGCTGGAGTAGATAAACTCTGTTAAGCACTATACAGGGTGAAACATGAGTCGTTACCAGTAATACGTTTTTCTAACTCTATACTCGTATGTCAAGGAAACTCGTTTGTAGGAATTAATAAGAATAAATATTATATTACTTAAAGGTCGATACATCATGATAGAAGTAAAGTCGACGTCAAAGATATAGGTTTAGGTGCCAAAAATATATTTACGCGACTATAATGTCAAGGCAATAAAGTTGTGTAAACATATTTTTGGCACCTAAACCGTAATTCTATCTTTGACGTCGACTGTACAAAGGAAGTAGCAGGGTGCTTAGCTAAGTTGCCAATCGCTAACGCTTAGTAGCGTAAAGGTACGAGTTCGCAGCCGACCGCAGGCGACAACTGCAGACGACGTGTCGCAACGACACTACTGGTTTCTATGTATTTCTATGAAATTCCCTCCGTAGTTAGCGACATGAAGCTAGCGACGCGTCGCCGAGCGGCAGACGGCAGTGTCGCCCGACCGCAGATCAGTAGTGTCGCTGACGCTCTGCATTTAATCATAGGACATGTGGCTTGTCGTCTTTTTCTGTATAATAAAAGCAAGTCATCATCATCTTCTTCCTCTTCTAATAAAAGACGTAAAAAATTACGATCACTATTCTCGAACACGTCAGACATCTTGTTTCACGGACCGCTCGGAATCAACTGGATGCCATCTGCAGTTGTCGTCTGCAGTCGGGATCGAAACCATGACTGCAGCGACAGGACGCAACGACG
The DNA here is from genome assembly GCA_025490895.1 of Thaumatotibia leucotreta. Taxonomy (NCBI): domain Eukaryota; kingdom Metazoa; phylum Arthropoda; class Insecta; order Lepidoptera; family Tortricidae; genus Thaumatotibia; species Thaumatotibia leucotreta. The sequence goes on from JALPQI010025646.1 coordinate 12,688, forward strand.
TGTCGCGACGACATGAAGCGACGACATGTCGTCTGCTGGTGCTGCGTGCGGTCGGCTGCCAACTTGTACCTTATCGTAGTTTTCCGTCTTTATTACTCTTGCATATTAGTGCCACAAAGACAGTTCGCTGCCTTTCATTTACGATTGACGATTGGCAACTTGTCTAAGCATAAGCACCCTGTTGTCAAAGCACAGACAACTACACAATTAACTTATAAATTAAGTACCTATGTCTCTGACACTCCGACAGACGTCAAATTCTATGGAAAGTCTGCCATATTTCATTTTCATTTGTTTTTATACTACTGACGATCGATATACATTTTTATGAATTCTCTGTATGTATTTAATTCTCAGTGGGCCGTTCAGAAACTTAATTAAATCTCCGCAGCGCGGCGCCGGTCAACACTCGAGCCGATCAAATTGTTCCATATAATTACCCCGGCTGTTGGCTTAACTAATTCTCGAGTTTTGTGAATTCCATTATGGGGTTTTTGAACGTTTGGTTCGGTTATGGTAATGTAAAGGGTCATTCTAAAAATGTCTGCGGTCTAATTTCCATGACCCCGTAAAAAAACCATTTGTATTAGATCGCATTATTTGAATTACACTGAAATGAAGGGAAAACGGCCAGAAACTAAGGTTAAAACAATTTTTCGTGTAGAGGAGATTAGGGGTGCAGGGTAATGTGTTACATCATAATTTACCCTATTATGTATTTTTTGTTTCAACATCATCATCATATAAATAAATAAATATCTTGAGACATCTGACACAAATCTACCTAGTCCCACGGTAAGCTCAATTAAGGCTTGTGGTGGGGGTACCAGGCGACGATATACGAGTATATAACAGATACAATAGACATAGACAATAATGACCAAGGAACATATATTTGTGATAAATAAATACACAACTAATGCTCTCGCCGGAATTCGAACCCGGAACCTCCAGCTTCATAGGCAGGGTCACTACCAACTAGGCTACGGAGGCTGATATGACATCATATCAGCCGTAAGACGTCCACGGCTGAACATAGGCTTCCCCCAAAGATTGCCACTGTGGAACTGATTCTACATATATATTTTGTAATGTAATGTTTATTTCATTTATGACAACAGTACCAGGTATGGAAACGTTGTGACCCAAAAAGCAAACTGAAAAGTTAACCGACGTTTGTGAAAAGCAAAATAAAACGTTGCGGTTTCGATGTCAGCCATTACGTAAACAATCGGAGTGAGTGTCTCTTTCCCGGATTGTGTCACGTGGACTCCGCATAAGAGCTTTTTCAATTATTGGCGTTTGTTTTAAAGACAATAGTTAAATGGGCCAATCAACTTTTACATCGACATATTTTCTGTCACCGGCGTTTCTTTTCATAAACTTACAAATGAACGTTAATTAATACACATAACACATATTTCAATGAAAAATCGTTAGAACCGATAAATATATCAATGTAAACTTGTGCGAAGCCTAACGCATGTACAATTTATAAGCATTTTGCCTAGCAAACTGGATAAAATTGTCACCTGTGTTATTGGCCCAAATCTCTATGTTTTATAACGGAAATATTTAATAATGATTTTTATTAATAATATACATGTACTTCTTTTTCTTTTTTGTGATATAATCACGAAAGAATCAAAATTGTATAATACATGGTCAAGTCACTCAAAAGTCAAGTCAACAGCAAAATGCGAAACTGTACTTTACTACGTAATTAAGTTAAAAAGTATACCTTTTTACATTTTAATTCTTAGTGTGTTTAATGTAATCGTCGTATATGTAGATAGTTTGTTTTCTAGGTTAAGTTTGTTTTTGTTTAGAATATATGGCTGTCTAATTGTTTGTCTCAAGTTATCAAATAAATTAAATTTTAATTCTTGTCAAGTGCTCATGCATGTTACAAATAATGAATCATGCCTTTAAAAATACGTTTATCAAACCAACATTACAAACGAGTAATGTAATGGATCCTATTCGAAAGGTTAATCCTGCTCACGTTACCTGAATCAATCTGTAGAAATAATGACTGCAAAATAACGAATGCGATTAAATTCGCATTATTCAGATTCGTGAATACGAGGAGTCATTAGGAGGAAACGATAATGGCAAAAACATAGGATAATCCGTCAGAAATTGGCGGAAACGATGACAATTAAACATACAATTTTATTTCATTCATTCTTAAAATTTAAGTTGTTCAACACCTTCGATCAGGCTCTATTGTGAGCTGCGTGAAAATTTTCATTTAATCAACACATCTAGAATGACGCAATACCGGGACTGGGACTATCATGAGAGGCTATTGAAACCGTACAATGATATATCAGTATCGAGTAAACGTTACTTGTCAACTCATGGTATGGCTGCTGTAGCCGGGTCAAAATTATTTTCGTTGTCTTGTTTCATACCACTCTGTCACGCTTTTAGTTGCTGTTTCGACTCAGTAGGTATATAAAAAAACCGGTCCACTTGTATTTCTTTTTCACGCTAGATTTTAATCCATTCATCAAAAATTGTAAACAAAACATCAACTGTGTCACGTTTTTTAGGGACACAAAATAAGACTACTAAAAGAATTTTGACCTAGCCGTACCACCTTATTAAATCCGGCCTGTGCGACCATACGCTAGAGCTAGAGTGTAAAGTAAGCCCACGTTAATAACGCAGCATCAGTAGTCATGGTACGGCTACTGTTAAGTAAGTGATCTGTGCGTTCATTACAAAAAGTGACGACAGCTCGAAACATTTGAGAGCCAAGTTCCCTTCGAAAGCCTACTCGACTTTGTGCGTAATAAATGGGTATTTGAATACCTTGTAAATAACCAAAAGTGCTTAGAGCTTTGTTTTCTCTGTCGTAATGCTATCCGGCGTTTGAAAGTTAATTTTGAGACCTGTCATTTTGTGTTGAGAAGTCTTTTAGGTACTAAACTTAGGTAATTACTTACGAATATTAATTAGATACAGGGTACTGTAATGAAATGACAAATATAACAATAAGAGTATCAACTTTGGTATTACCATGTAAAACTGTAAATCAAAGTAGGGTAAGTGCTCCAGTGAATGAACACTTAAGGAAATATTCAACTTAATTTTTTTTTTGTGGCTGGGAGCAATAATGAAGTTTAAATATGAATGTTCTCATAGAGTAAACCACTATTGTAGTTTTCTAAAATGAATTTAATTTTGCATTAGTGCTGCACAGTTTTAAATTATAGTTAGCTGTAGGGGACAAAATGGAAAATCACCAGTAAATGAACACAAAATTCTAGTAAATGAACAAATGAAACCAATGAATGAACTACCTTAAAAATAATGTATTACAATGCAAAAAGTATTCTATTTTTAATTGGTAGTGCTAGTAATATTCGATAATTGAATTTTAACTTTAATGCGACATAATAACTATAAACATAATTAAACGACATCAATTACAGTTTCACATTTCTGCGTATTCTGGGAAGGTTCAATTAACTCTTCCGTTACCATTGAAGAGTGACCTTATATGTCGCTTTCGTTAAAAAGTAAACAGAGCTCATTCTGCATATCAATTGTAGCACTTGAATACTTTTGATTAACCAAAGATCCGTTTATGTTTGTTTCTACAGTGGCATGAATTTGGACAATTTCGGTGATTTAAATAGCATTGATTTTGAGATATTAAAACTGGCACTTGATAGTTCACTAGTTGCAACAGCTTTTAGAGGTTTGTCGAGAGATTTTTGGTCATATTGGAATCCTTTATATGTTTTTTTTGACCTTTCCATGTCTTAAAACCAGACAAAATACAAAATAAATGATTTAGTTCATTCACTGGTTTTTGCAATCTAATTAATGAACTAACTGTGCTAGCGGTAGTTCATTAAATTTTTAATATATCAAGTATTGTTCGAACACTGGCCCTTTGCTAGACAGCACATTTCTATTAAATTCATAGAAAACCAAATCTTATTACAACTACTAAAACGTCAGATATGGAACAAACAATAAATCACGCAATTCCAGTGAATGAACTCCCCCGTTCGGTCACTAGGTTTTAAGCCATTTTGAGTTCTAGTTATAGAACACTGGATTAAAAACCACTATTTGAAACGAAATCACATTAAACTATACTTTAATAGCATGATCATAACCTTCCGGTTTCAAAAAAACACGCACTGTACCTGGGAGATGCACAAAACGCACACAATAATACATTAAACACAACGTACGCTTACCTCAATCCTTATAACACCTCCATATAAAAAACGAACCGGCGCAACGTGCCCACTTTAAATCATCGCCATTTGGACACTGATGCATATGAGTTGATGTGAGTGCTACCAGAACTTGTCAAATAATATTCCTACCCGAAAAAAAATATAACGCGTAGTAGAAATGTACAGAAAACTTATTTTACGAAAAAAACTTGTATTTTGTTCGTTCACTGGATTTGTTCATTCACTGGAGAACTTACCCTAGTATATGCGTGGTCGTTATATGGTGGGGAGTACTCAAGAGACTGCTACTTACTGCCAAAAACAAGACTGATAATCCCCCAGGGTGCTTAGACAAGTTGCCAATCGCTAACGCTTTATCGTCAATCGTAAACGAAAGGCAGCTAACTGTCTTTGTCGCACTAATTTGAAAGAGTGACAGAGAGGGAAAACTACGATAAGCTACTAAGCGTTAGTGTAACGCCAAAGAAGATTTTTTTCCTGTATTAATGCAAAAATAGGTAATATAATATTTGTAGGTTGTTTTGTATGAAACTTTTTTCTTTCTTTCTAACGACTCACGTTCTAAAAACGTCTCTCAAACCAGACGACTCCTGCACTTGGTTTCGTGAGTCACTTAAGAGCCCACCAGAAGAAAAACTCCGAATTAAATTAGATGGACGTCGCATCGGTTTGGGCGATATGAAGATTAAAACAAGCATTTAATATCTGGCCCCAATTTCACCACATTGACAAGTCCTACAATTGTAAATTTACTGTTTCTCCAATCTGGGGCGTCTATAGGCTACAGTTACCGTTTACCATCGGAAAGGCCGTGCGTTTGTTTGCCACCAACATAAAATGTAGTACAAGAAAGAATAAATCAGCAGTAATTAACTACTTTTTGCGAAGCAAAATTAAAATTGTCACAAAAATTACAATTGTAGCGAAATTCCGACATATGCCGAACCTCATGTCAAGATTGAATGAGAATTGTACTAAACCTTGCGACAATTGTCACGGGTTACAGAAAATAAAAAGTAGTTTATTAACGATATAATAACGTTATCAGTAATAATTTTATGTTGGTGGCATGGACCGTTCGATAGTAAGCGGTAGCCGTAGTCTACGGAGGCTTGTGACGTCAGTAACAGTGATATTTTTCAATTATCACACTTGTAATTATGGTGAAATAGGCCACTGATTGTTTTTTGTGTATTTGTAGACCTTATTAGCAAGTGATGTAGTGAGTGTTGTGTGCAACCCCCTTTATGACAAAAGTAACATTGAGGGTAGATCTTTCCTTGCATCGCCCCCGCCACCACCGCCCGCGGCTAGTACCCGTTCTAGCAGGGCGCAGGCCCGCAGTACGCGTCGGTGTTTGGTCGAGGATACTCCGGACGAGGACCCTCTTAATGTCGAGCTATCATCGACTTAAATACGTGAGTAACCTGGTTCGATAATATTTTAATATATTTGTAGATGGTTGTTGTAAGAAACTCCTTTCCAACTCACGTGCTAAAGATCCAGATGACGATCCCGTTCCCCGCCAGCGAGGTGAGCATGAGCATGGTGTACACCAGCGCGAGGCAGTAGTGCCAGTACTTGCTGACGGCGGGGAACGCGCGCCAGTGTGGGTGCACCATGTCCTGGTGTTCTTCTGGAATGTTCCATCCTAGCATGTGCTCTTCTACCTCTTTGGCTGGTTTCATACATTTAGTATGGGATCTGAGTAATCTCAATTTACATACTTATTTTCGTGACATTTTAGAGACATACTTTTTGTTTCATAACTGAAAAGTACGCAGGATGCCGAGTAAAATGGTGTATTACAGTACGCATTTACTACAAATGATCCTTGTGGGTTGTCTTCTAAGGAACTTTTTTTTCTTTCTAACGACTCACGAGCTAAAGATCCAGACGACTCCTGTACCTTTCGTAAGTCACTTAAGAGCCCACCGGAAGAAAAACTCCGAATTAAATTAGATGGACGTCGCACCGGTTTT